>LR751894.1:0-11198 GCA_902729485.2 Mus minutoides
TAAGAGGAAAACTCATTGCCCTGAGTGCCTCCAAAAAGAAACTAGAGAGAGCATACACTAGTAACTTGACAGCACACCTAGAAACTCTAGAACTAAAGGAAGCAAATTCACCCAAGAAGAGCAGACGGCAGGAAATACTCAAACTCAGGGCCGAAATCAACCAAGTAGAAACACAAAGAACTATTCAAAGAATCAACCAAACCAGGAGCTGGTTCTTTGAGAAAATCAACAAGATAGATAAACCCTTAGTCAGACTCACTAGAGGGCACAGGGACAGTCTCTTAATTAACAAAATCAGAAATGAAAAAGGAGACGTAACAACAGATCCTAAGGAAATCCAAAACATTATCAGATCTTACTACAAAAGGCTATACTCAACAAAGCTAGAAAACCTGGATGAAATGGACAATTTCCTAGACAGATACCAGGTACCAAAGTTAAACCAGGATCAGATTAATGATCTAAATAGGCCCATTTCCCTAAAGAAATAGAAGCAGTCATCAATAGTCTTCCAACCAAAAAAATCCCAGGACCAGGTGGGTTTAGTGCAGAGTTCTATCAGACCTTCAAAGAAGACCTAATTCCAACTCTCCTTAAACTATTCCACAAAATAGAGACAGAAGGTACTCTATCCAACTCATTCTATGTAGCCACAATTACTCTGATACCTAAACCACACAAAGATCCAACAAAGAAAGAGAACTTTAGACCAATTTCCCTCATGAATATCGATGCTAAAATACTCAATAAAATCCTTGCAAACCACATCCAAGAAAACATCAAAATGATCATCCATCATGACCAAGTAGGCTTCATCCCAGGAATGCAGGGATGATTTAATATACGGAAATCAGTCAACGTAATACACTATATAAACAAACTCAAAGAGAAAAACCACATGATCATCTCCTTAGATGCTGAGAAAGCATTTGACAAAATCCAGCACCCATTCACAATAAAAGTCTTGGAAAGATCAGGAATTCAAGGCCCATACCTAAACATAATAAAAGCAATATACATTAAACCAGTAGCCAACATCAAACTAAATGGAGAGAAGCTGGAAGCAATCCCATTAAAATCAGGGACTAGACAAGGCTGCCCACTTTCTCCCTACCTATTCAATATAGTACTTGAAGTCCTAGCCAGAGCAATTCAGCAACAAAAGGAGATCAAGGGGATACAAATTGGAAAGGAAGAAGTTAAGATGTCACTGTTTGAAGATGATATGATAGTATATATTCGGGATCCCAAAAATTCCACCAGAGAACTCCTAAACCTGATAAACAGCTTTAGTGCAGTAGCTGGATATAAAATTAACTCAAACAAATCAATGGCCTTTCTCTACACAAAGGATAAAAGGTCTGAGAAAGAAATTAGGGAATCAACACCCTTCACAATAGTCACAAATACCATAAAATACCTTGGTGTGACTCTAACTAAGGAAGTGAAAGATCTTTATGACAAGAACTTCAAGTCTCTGAAGAAAGAAATCGAAGAAGATTTCAGAAGATGGAAAGATCTCCCATGCTCATGGATTGGCAGGGCTAATATAATCAAAATGGCTATCCTGCCGAAAGCTATCTACAGATTCAATGCAATCCCCATCAAAATTCCAACTCAATTCTTCACTGAGATAGAAAGGGCAATTTGCAAATTCATCTGGAATATTAAAAAACCTAGGATAGCAAAAACTATTCTCAACAATAAAAGAACCTCTGGAGAAATCACCATGCCTGACATTAAGCTGTACTACAGAGCAATTGTGATAAAAACTGCATGGTACTGGTACAGCAACAAACAGATAGATCAATGGAATAGAATTGAAGACCCAGTAATGAATCCACACACCTATGGTCACCTGATCTTTGACAAGGGAGCTAAAACCATCCAGTGGAAAAAGTACAGCATTTTCAACAAATGGTGCTGGCACAACTGGCTGTTAGCATGTAAAAGAATGCGAATTGATCCATTCTTATCTCCTTGTACAAAGCTTAAGTCTAAATGGATTAAAGACCTCCACATAAAACCAGAGACACTGAAATTTATAGAGGAGAAAGTGGGGAAAACCCTCGAAGATATGGACACAGGGGAAAGATTCCTAAACAGAACAGCAATGGCCTGTGCGGTAATATCAAGTATTGACAAATGGGACCTTATGAAATTGCAAAGCTTCTGTAAGGCAAAAGTCACAGTCAGCAAGACAAAAAGGCCACCAACAGATTGGGAAAGGATTTTCACCAATCCTAAATCTGATAGGGGACTAATATCCAACATCTACAAAGAGCCAAAGAAGCTGGACTCCAGAAAAAAGAATAACCCCTTTAAAAAATGGGGTACAGAGCTAAACAAAGAATTCTCAACTGAGGAATTCCAAATGGCTGAGAAACATCTGAAAAAATGTTCAACATCCTTAATCATCAGGGAAATGCAAATCAAAACAATACTGAGATTCCACCTCACACCAGTCAGAATGGCTAAGATCAAAAATTCAGGTGACAGCAGATGCTGGCAAGGATGTGGAGAAAGAGGAACACTCCTCCATTGCTGGTGGGATTGCAAGCTTGTACAACCACTCTGGAAGTCAGTCTGGCGTTTTCTCAGAAAATTGGACATAGTACTACCAAAAGATCCTGCAATACCTCTACTGGGCATATACCCAGAAGATGTTCCAACTGGTAAAAAGGATACATGTTCCACTATGTTCATAGCAGCCTTATTCATAATAGCCAGAAGCTGGAAAGAACCCAGATGTCCTTCAACAGAGGAATGGATACAGAAAATGTGGTACATTTACACAATGGAGTATTATTCCGCTATTTTAAAAAATGAATTCATGAAATTCTTGGGCCAATGGATGTATCTGGAGGATATAATCCTTAGTGAGGTAACCCAATCACAAAAGAAGTCATTGGATATGTGCTCACTGATAAATGGATATTAGCCCAGAAACTTAGAATACCCAAGATACAATTTGCAAAACACAAGAAAATCAAGAAGAAAGACCAGCGGGTGGATACTTCCTTCCTCCTGTGAATAGGAAACAAAATACCCATGAAAGGAGTTACAGAGACAAAGTTTAGAGCTAAGATGAAAGGATGGACCATACAGAGACTACCCCACCAGGGGGGATCCATCCCATAATCAGTCAGTAAACTCAGACACTATTGCATAGGACAGCTAGTGCCTACTTAAGGGAACCTGATATAGCTGTCTCATACAGAAGTGGATGCTCTTAATCATCTATATGATGGAACACATGGCCCACAATGGAGAAGCTAGAGATAGAACCCTAGGAGCTGAAGGGGTCTGCAACCCTAGAAGAGGAACAACAATATGAACTAACCAGACCCCCCAGAACATGTGTCTCTGGCTCTACATGTGGCCGAGGATGGCCTGGTTGGCCATCGTTGGGTGGAGAGGCCCCTTGATGTTGTAATCTTTATGTTCCCCAGTGCAGGGAATGCCAGGGCCAGGAAGTAGGAGTGGGTGAGCAGGGGAACAGGGCGGGGGGAGGGGGGAACTTTCGAGATGACATTTGAAATGTGAATTAAGAAAATATCTAATAAAAACTAATTGATAAAAAAAGTGGTATACCACCACAAAAAAAAAAAAATTAAAAAAGAGTTACTGTGGTCATGGTGTGTCTTCACAGCAATGAAACTCTAACCAAGACAGTAACCTAGCAAATGCATCTCCATTACCTACATTATAATTTACTTTTATAACAAGTCTAGTATTTTAATCATTAACAAATGCAGAAATAGGACATTTTTATGGGAGAATCTCAAAAATGATTCTATATACTTTATTTCTTGATATATTTTTAATAAATGAAATATTTCATTGCTTTCAATAAGCATGCTTGTGTGAGGCTATGCTAGAGCCTGGAAAATATAGAAGTGGAACCTGGCAGTCATCTATTGGATGGAACACAGGGCCCCCAATGTAGAAGCTAGAGAAAGTACCCAAGGAGCTGAAGGGGTCTGCAACCCTATAGGTGGAAAAACAATATGTACTAAACAATAACCTCAGAGCTCGTGTCTCTAGCTGCATATATAGCAGAAGATGGCCTAGTCAGCCATCATTGGAAAGAGAGGCCCCTTGGTCATGCAAACTTTATATGCCCCAGTGCAGGGGAACCCCAGGGCCAAGAAGTGGGAGTGGGTGGGTAGGGGAGCAGGATGGGGTGGGGGGCATAGGGGACTTTCGTGATAGCATTTGAAATGTAAATGAAGAAAATATCTAATAAAAATTTTAAAAAAGCATGCTACTAGGTGTAAATTTGTTTTATTTAAAAATAAAAAAGAGACTATTTTATTTTCAAATTATATATTAGGCACAGTAGTGAATCTTTGTTTTTTGAAATTCCTAATTCTAATACATTTTTGTACAAGTATACAATATTATGATTAACAACATCCCTCATAAAAATGTGGAAGGCAGGAACCCAGTCTCTAAAGTTGTTCTCTGACCCGCATATGCACACCCACCCCAATCATAAATAAAAAAAATTAAAATAACAACAAACAATAAAATATTCATGAAGGACTAGATGTGAGTTGTTTTCCATTTAGGGACAGCAGAGGCTGCTTTATAATGATTCTATAAAGGTTACAAAGATTTCATGTTTTCTCAGCAAAACTTTCTGCCTTGCTTGTCTCATCATGACAAAGTACTGACTGAAAGCAACTTACAGAGAGCTGTACTTTGGCTCACAGTTTGAGAGGTGTAGTCTGTCATGGGATGGGGTAGGGGATGACAGGATGCAGCAGGAACACGAGGCAGCTGGTCACAACATATCCTCAGGAAGGAGGCAGAAAGAGGAAGGTTGCACCCATATTTTCTCCCTGTTTAACTTTGATTCAATGCAACACCTCAGTTTACAGAATGGTGCCAGTCACTTTCAGGATGATTTTCCCTCTGCATTTAAACCTCTCAGGACACACCCTCAGTAGAGGCTTAGAGGTGTGCCTGCTAAGTGATTGTAAGTCCAGTTGACAATGTAGACAGACTATCCTACTTGCTTAAAAATTCACCATAGTAAATTTTTAGTTAAAAACCAACAGGTGCTGGATTTGTGGCTACATGCCTGTAATCTCAGTACTCAGGAGATGTAGACATTGAAGGCGATCTTGGGCTACATAGTTTGAGACTAGCCAGCCTACACAAACAATGGAGCAGATGCTAGAGCTGGGTCTATCTACTCTGCATGCTATGGACAATCACTCATAGTTGTGGGCCAAAAGACTTTTTGGTAAATCAATATTTGCATGAGGAAAGAATCAGAATCTGTCTGACTTTGAGATTGTGATAGCTAAAGATTAGGTAAAGCTGTGCAAAGATATAACAAAATGCTCTAAATTGGCCTCTGTCCATTTCCGTATCTGTGCCTGTACCTTCCATTTTAGCAGACTGACAGCTAAGACACTGACATAATTTACATTGAAAGTGCACTTCCCCATTTCTTTGCCCTGACCACCTCTTCCTCTCATCTTTTAGTTCAGTCTTCCTCAGAGTACATTTGTAGCCAGTGTGTATATAAGGAATCAAGAATTGAGTATCTTTGTGTTTGACATCGTACAAGATTCTAGAGGTACATGAGTAAAAGGGAAAATAAATAAGCAAAAAAACCAAGACAAAGCAAAAGATAAACGCTTACACAGTTGGACTTTTCACTTCTAACAAGGAGGTGAGCCAAGAATTCTGGGAGCCACACACCGCAGAGCTGCAAGTTTGAGGCCAGTTTGATCTACACACCAAGTCCCAGGTCAGCCTAAGCTAGACTATATTTCAAAAACACAAAAATAAGTAATTAAAAATAAATAAATAAAGTTCCTAGTGGATTGATGTTCTAAAAGAATGGCTTCTTAAGAAGGGGAGGGCTAGGGAGCACTGCTAAGTGGTGCTCCCCAAACCCACCATCTTAAAGGAAGCTAAGACATAAATGAATTAAGGAAAAATGGAAAGACTGTCGAGAGGCTCAGTGGTTAAGAGTATTTGCTGGACAATCCTGAAGACGCTGACAGCTACATTGATAGGTGCAAATTTCCAGAGTGAAGCATGCATATGCACACACACATACACACACATACACACACTCACACACATGCACACTCACACACACATACACACACTCACACACATACACACTCACATACACATATGCACACTCACATACACACACACTCACACACACATACACACACACATACATACACTCACACACACACTCACACACACACACACACACACACACACACACACACTTTTAAATTTTTTTAAAGGGAAACAGATTTATTTACACTTTGGTCAAATCAGAGCAAAGGAGAGTCCTGGTGTCTTTTTTGTTTGTTTGTTTGTTTGTTTGTTTTATTTTTTTTTGAGACAGGGTTTCTCTGTGTAGCCCTGGCTGTCCTGGAACTCACTTTGTAGACCAGGCTGGCCTTCGAACTCAGAAATCCACCTGCCTCTGCCTCCCAACCTGGTGTCTTTGTAATATTACAGTTTTCTAGAAAAAAAAAAATGAAATGTGAGCCAGGAAAAAGACATGCTCATTTAAATAGAACTGTGTGAAATATCCTCCTGGGAGACAAGTTTCTCCTTTGCATTCACCAAGACTTCAGCCTTTCCCTTGGCCCAGCTTGGGGCTCCAGAGGGTGTTCTCAGTCTTGGGAGTCCAGCCTTAGGGACAATGAGGGGCATGTGTGTGTTTCTATCCCTTATCGGTTGCTATTATTAGCCACAGGACAAAGGCATCTTCCCAGTGTGTTCGTGGTTTCAGGTTACAGCCCATGCTGGCAGAAGAAGTCACAACAGCAGGAGTGTGAGGCAGCTGGTCACACTGTATCTGTGGGCCAAACTGAGAGACAAAAGTAGTGAATGCTTGCTGTCAGTTCACATCTCTATGTCTTATGATTATAAGACCCAGGATCCCCATCCAGGGAATTAAGATGTTTCCTGGGCTGGAGAGATTGTTCAGTGGTTAAGGACACTGGCTGCCTTTCAAAAGGTCCTATGTTCCACTTCTATCACTCATATGATGGAACAAACTGTCAACAACTTCAGTCATGGAAGATCTGATGCCTCAAGGGACACTGGGCCTGCAGGTGGTGCACAGGCAAATCACCTATACACATAAAAGATGACTAAAATAATATGAGTCTTCCCACCAAAGTTTAGAATCTCCCACAGGCATGTCCATAGGTCATAGGAGATCTAGGCGATTCTAGATTCTGTTCTGTTGACATGATACTAACCATCATATTTAGACACTAGATTTGGTCTGTGGCATTGGAACAGAAAAATGTGGGGAAGCTGTGTCTGAATGCAGAGGTATTTGTTGCCCGGAAAGGTCACCTTTGGGTGTTTTTGGGGTATGTTTAGAATGAAGTTGTCTCAGCAGGATGCAGAGACTTCCAAGTTTTGGGTGCTGCAGGAAAGCCCCAGGGCCTTTCTACTGGTAAGTCCCCCGTTGCTTATCATACCTTACTGTCTTTTTTGTGGGAGGTTTTCTATCTTGCTATCTGTCCTTAGGGATTCTTGTTTCTTCAGCCCTACTGTAGAGTCAATCAGAAGTCCTCATGTCACCCTGTCAGGGACAGAGAGGCAGCTTCATGCTGCCAGCCTGCTTCCCAGCAGCCTGTGGAGTTATCTTACTTCAGACCAAACCGGGGTTTGTGGCTTTCATATACAATATAATTTCAGATCTATTCAGTGAGAGAAAGCCAAGTTAGAGATTTTTATGAGAGTTGGGAGAAGAGGCACTTAGAAAACGAGTAAAATGTAGCCAACTGTGGGTACAAGCTCCTTAAAGGAGAGTCTCAGTGAGTTTTCTCAGCATTATCCATTTTAGTGGCTCCCATGTAACATCTCAAAAGCTTGTTAAGAAACCCTTATCCCATTTTTGATTTCTTTAAAACTTTTTTTTTTTTTTTTTTTTTTTTTTGGAGACAGAGTTTCTCTGTGTAGCCTTGGCTGTCCTGGAACTCACTTTGTAGACCAGGCTGGCCACAAACTCTGCCTCCCCAGTGCTGGGATTAAAGGCATGCGCCACCACGCCTGGCTAAAACATTTTTGATAAGTTATCTCTGCTCACTGACTAAATGAACCAATTCAAGCCAAATTAAAATATAAAGGAAGGTTTATAGAGGGCCACTCTGGGGGTCCATTCACCACATGGTGGGGAGGGGGTCAGTGAAGTTGCCAAGCAGAGAGAGAGACAGAGGAGAGAAGGAAGAGAAAGAGAAAGTGCAGGTGCAGAGAGAAGAGAGATGCAGTGGGGAGGGGAACCAAATATCTGGACTATAGACTGGAGAGCTGCTGCCGAGCAGAAGCCCAGCCCCATGCCAGTCATGAGTATGCCAGCCATGCCCTGTAACAGGTAGGGACTGAGGCATGCTGGGAGAAGCTGGAGGCCAGGTCCACTTTGGTATATTAAATATGCACCTCAGCCACTTGTCCTGGATCTGAAACCCAACACATCTTACTATTTTTTTCTTCACACACACACACACACACACACACACACACACACACGGTGTATACATTTTTTGTATGTGGACACAAGTGCTGAGGGCCATGCAGGAGGAATGACTAATTGCTTTAGAACCCATGGAATGCAGCCCACAGGTTACCGCAGCCACATAGGTGAGCCTCGGTGTGGCATGGCCCGGAGGACTATGTGTCCTGAGGACTTTACTCTGTTATGGAATTCTGCTCTGCTTGCTGCCCTCACAACCCTCTTAATCTAAAAATTATGAAAACTTTAAGGGGGCTTCAGTTCCCTCACTGGACAGCATCTCTGGCATTCATAGTACCAATGCTTTATCTCTTTCAGGCATTGCTGTTGGAGCAGGTTAATGATTTAACCACCATCCTAGAGAAGAACTAAGCAATGTAGATTGTTAGCAGTGGCCACCACCCTTAGAAAATATTTGGAAAAATAAAGTTGTTAGTGAAGGTAGGTTGAGATGTTTTTACTACTGTCTCTGATGCAAAAAAATATTATGGAATAATTTGAAGTTCAGAAAGGCATACTCTTATTAGTAAGCTAGGGACCTCTTATGGTCAGGGAACAAGAACAAGGGCAGCACTGGTGGACGTGACTTCACTGAGACTGGACTGGTGATGACTGATTTCTTATTCCAGTTTCCCCCCTCAGCTTCCTGATAGGATTTATTAAGAATTGCTGATGACCCCGCCATCTTTCCTCTGAGCCCAGCGGACACAGCTAGGGCCTATCCTGTGCTTCCCACACCCCAGGACTTTAAGATCACATCGGGGTTACGCGTGAGTGGAGTGCAGCAGTGGTTTTGGGAGCAGTGGGTCAGCGGTTGCCCCCAGGGGCAGGAACCGAGAACTCTGCCCCACCGGAGGCTGGGCCTCTCCCAGCCAGAGCACCCCCACCTGCCATCTTCCCTCTGAGCCCAGCAGATGCAGCTAGGGCCTGTCCTGTGCTTCCCACACCCCAGGACTTTAAGATCACATCGGGGTTACGCGTGAGTGGAGTGCAGCAGTGGTTTTGGGAGCAGTGGGTCAGCGGTTGCCCCCAGGGGCAGGAACCGAGAACTCTGCCCCACCGGAGGCTGGGCCTCTCCCAGCCAGAGCACCCTCCAACCCACCATCTTTCCTCTGAGCCCAGCAACTCCCAGGACTTTAAGATCAAGTCAGGAGCTCAGGGCTCAGGCCGCAGGTGCTGTGCACTCTCCTAGGCTCTTTCGGGACTCTCCAAGCTATCTCGGGACTTGAGGTGAGCAGGGGAACACAGCCTCTGTTCCGGCCCAATCTCGTGGAACTTGAGACATCAGCCAGGAGACTGATAAAGGCCCAGGTCCTTTCTGGTCTGCACCAACGCCAGGTCTCCTTGGGCAGGAGGCAAGCGTAAGAACAGAAGCAACAGAATCCAAGGGTACTTGGCATCACCAGATCCAAACTCACCCACCACATCAAGTCCTAGATACAACAGCACACCAGAAAAACAAGACATGGATATAAAATCACTCGTCATGATGATGATGGAGGACTATAAGAAGGAAATGCAGGAAATCACAGATAAACAACTTAGAGAAATACAGGAAAATAATACCAAACAGGCGATCGAATTCAACAAAGCCATCCAGGACCTAAAAATGGAAGTTGAAACAATTAAGAAAAACCAAAAGGAGATAACCCTGGAGATAGAAACCATAGGAAAAAAAATCAGGAACCATAGATGTGAGCATAAACAACAGAATACAAGAGATAGAAGAGAGAATATCAGGCACAGAAGATTCGATAGGGAGCATAGACACAACAATCAAAGAAAATGCTAAATGCAAAAAGATCCTAACGCAAAATATCCAGGAAATCCAGGACGCAATGAGAAGACCAAACTTAAGGATAATAGGAGTAGATGAGAAGGAAGACTCACAAACTAAAGGGACAGTAAATATCTTCAACAAAATTATAGAAGAAAACTTTCCATACCTAAAGAATGAGATGCCCATGAACATACTAGAAGCCTATAGAACTCCAAATAGGCTGGACCAGAAAAGAAATTCGTCCCGACACATAATAATCAGAACAACAAACGCACTAAATAAAAACAGAATATTAATGGCAGGAAGGGAAAAAGGTCAAGTAACATATAAGGGCAGGCCTATCAGAATTACTCCAGACTTCTCACCAGAGACTATGAAAGCCAGAAGATCATGGACAGAGATTATACAGACACTAAGAGAACACAAATGCCAGCCCAGGCTACTATACCCAGCAAAACTCTCATTTACCATAGATGGAGAAACCAAAGTATTCCAGGACAAATTCAAATTCACACAATATCTTTCCACGAATCCAGCCCTTCAAAGGATAATAACAGAAAAACACCAATACAAGGACGGAAACTCTGCCCTAGAGAAAGCAAGAAAGTAATCCTCCAGCAAACCTAAAAGAAGACAGCCACAAGAACAGAATCCCAACTCTAAAAACAAAAATGACAAGAAGCAACAATTACTGTTCCTTAATATCGCTTAATATCAATGGACTCAATTCTCCAATAAAAAGACACAGACTATCAGACTGGCTACACAAACAGGACCCGACATTTTGCTGTCTACAAGAAACATACCTCAGGAAAAAGACAGACACTACCTCAGAGTGAAAGGCTGGAAAACAATATTCCAAGCAAACGGCCCAAAGAAAAAAGCTGGGGTAGCCATTCT
>LR751894.1:12494-57470 GCA_902729485.2 Mus minutoides
CCAGGGCCAAGATGTGGGAGCGGGTGGGCAGGGGAGCAGGGCCAGGAGGGGGGAAGGTATAGGGAAGTTTCTGGATAACACTTGAAATATAAATGAAGAAAATATCTAATAAAATTTGGAAAAAAAAAGAATCGCTGATGAGTAAATGTGTACTTTGAGGGTTTAAGGTAGATACTACTGATTTTTATATAAAAGTTTAGATTTGTGATTCTTTTCTGGTTCTTACAAGATTACTTTTTATTTCTTTTATTTCTGGAATAATTATTTCTTTTTTTTATTACCACAAATTGCTGCCTGCCAGTAAGAGAAACTGGCTGAGGAAACTACCTCTACCTTGCTAGCTTACACTAGTTGCTTGGTATAACAAGTATGTGGGGTTTTGAGAATAATTTGTTTTCTTTACCTGTACTACATAATGTTATATCTTGTAAAGGTATTGAAAAACACATTGCGGGGCTGGCGAGATGGCTCAGTTGGTTAAGAGCCCCGACTGCTCTTCTGAAGATCCCGAGTTCAAATCCCAGCAACCACATGGTGGCTCATAACCATCTGTAACAAAATCTGATGCCCTCTTCTGAAGTGTCTGAATACAGCTACAGTGTACTTATATATAATAAATAAATCTAAAAAAAAAAAAAAGAAAAAGACATTGTAAAATGGGGCTGGTGAGATGGCTCAGCGGGTAAGAGCACCCGACTGCTCTTCCGAAGGTGATAAGTTCAAATCCCAGCAACCACATGGTGGCTCACAACCATCCGTAACAAGATCTGGCTCTCTCTTCTGGAGTGTCTGAGGACAGCTACAGTGTACTTACATATAATAAAATAAAATAAATCTTTAAAAAAAAAACAAAAAAAACATTAATAATCATTCACTAGAAGAAAACTAAAATGTAGTCACATTGTAATTATACACTGCTTGAAAGATTTTGCTGGGATATATAATCAATGGAGGAAATGTGAGATTACAGACAGACAGACTAAGCTAGGGTCCACTTGTGTTGCTAAAGGTTTCTTCATAAATGGCAGGGTGTCCCCCAGGGAAGACTATGTGGACACAGGTTTAATGCAATAGAAAGTCTTTGCTAACTGGCTGACAACTGCCTAGGGTATTGGGGATACCAGTGTAGCCCTAAGCCTTTCTCAGAGTGAGCTTTTAAGCACAAACACCATATCCTACATTAACATACTTCATTTAATAAGAACAGTTAGTCAGAAGTTGAATTACAGAAGCCAAAAGGCAAGGTTAGAGACTTTCTCAGACTTTGATAGATTAGGGCTTTGTTTTTGATTTGGCAGGTATTGTCCATGTGCTGAGCTTATGGCCTGAATGGTACTTCCCTCATGAAGTCAGTTGTGCTAAGGTCTGGACCCATTACAGGAATTCGGTGGGATTCCTAGGGAGCAGCAGTGGGTTAACCTGAGGGTGGAGAAAGGCCTCTGGCAGTTAGTTGGAGTTCTTGCTTCTCTGCTCCTAAGGGGCCATACTGGTTTCCTTTGTAGGGTGAGGGTGGAGTTGGGGGGGGTCTTTTCCTTCTTTTTTACACAAATACTTTCACAGGCAGGGTTTTAGAAACAAAGGTTTCAGATCAAAGACAGATAAACAAGCTATCTGGGAAGTTTTTAAAAAGGATGTGAAGTTGCTAGGGATTTGGTTCCTATTCAGTGCCACAGTCTCTCATCTGGGACATAGTAATTAGGCTCACTGTTCATTCACTCAGCCAAAGACTGAGCAGCTGAAAACAACCCCCTCCCCCCTCCACACACACACACCAACAACTGTGATGTGTTGGGGAAGAATTAGTTGGGCACTTGGTTATGCAGACTTTATATGCCCCAATACAGGGGAACGCCGGGGCAAGGGGTGGGAGCAGGTGGGTAGGGGAGCAGGGCCGGGAGGGGGGAGGATATAGGGAACTTTCTGGATAACACTTGAAATGTAAATGAAGAAAATATCTAATAAAAGTTGAAAAAAAAATAAATAGGGACTACTGTTCTAGCAGAACTCTGAGGGCTTGAAAGAAGCCTGGCTCACTACATTGCACCAACTCTGAGAGGGGCTTACTGCATATGGGCAGCGAGGGCTTTGATGATTCATGTCTTGAGAATTTTCACATGAGGAACTGGAATATTTAGAAAAAACAAACAAACAAACAACAACAACAACAACAAAATGGGCTTGGAATATTGCTCAATGGTCGGTGCCTAGTCAGCACTGGGGAAGCTCGTGGACCCAAACCTAGCATTGCAAACATTTAAAAAGAAGCCTGTGAAGTGACTCAAAAGACAGCAAGTGAGGTTAGGATTTATTATTAGATGATTTTATTTTATTTTGCTTAAAACAAAACAATAGGGTCTTGCTCTATAATCTAGGTAGTTTAGTATTCTCTGTGTATCCCAGGCTGGCTTCAGACCCAGAGCAGCCCTGCTGCTCTCCTCTTAAGATTATAGCACACACCGCCACGCCCAGCCCGTGGAGTGTCTAAGAGGCAGAGTACTTAATTTTCTCACTGTCGCGAAAGATATCTGAGAGAAGCAACTTCACAAAGGCAGGATGTATGGATGACAGTGTGAGTACACACTCCTCACAGCAGGAAAGTCATGGTCACCGGTGTATGAGCCAGCTGGTCACACTGCATCACAGCCGGGAAGCAGAGGTAGATGAGAACAGGGGTACAGCTTGTCTCCTCATTTTTTACTCAGTCTGGTACCCAAGCTCCACTTACCACCCACTTCCAGGGTCTTCCTTCAATTAAACCTCTCTGGAAACACTCACGCAGGAGCCACGCAGAGTGTTTCCATGGTGATTTTCTGATCAGCCAATTGGACAGTGAAAATGAACCTTCATAGGAGAATGTGTAGGGTTAGAACTAGAATGGCAGGAGTGTATTTAGGGTAGGCATTGAACATAAATTCAATTTTGGATGTGGTAGCTGAGGGAGAGAAATTAAGGAGGCTTCTTTGTGCTCGGGCATTTCAATGTTAGCTCCAGACATCATATTTTAAAATAGTCTCACCTTTGAAATTCTATCTTACAGTCCTTCTGTCATTTCTGGATGTTATAAAGCTCCCATTAAGAATGCACGTGAAGAGGGCTGGAGAGATGGCTCATCAGTTCAGAGCACTGACTCCTCTTCCAGAAGTTCTGCGTTAAATTCCCAGCAACCACATGGTAGTTCACAACCATCTGTAATGGTTCACACCTTTCTGGTGTGTCTGAAGACAGCCATACTGTATTCACATATTTAAAATAAAAATAAATTTAAAAAAATTAAAAAGAATGTGCGGTGGGAAGAGGGAAAGATGCCCTCTTCCCTCCCTTCCTCCCTTGCTACTTATGGCAGGCTGGAGAGCTGGCCCCTGGGTCATGAGAGTGCCCCAGAAGAGCTGGCCCTGATGGCATGGGCTCAGGTTGAACCAGCCCCTAGGGTATGAGAGTGGAAGAGCTGGCTCTGCCCCCTGCTGCCAGTGGCATTGAATAGGCCAGCTGGGGTAGGGCAGGGCAGGAGAGTTCACCCTGATGTTGTGAGTGTGGGAGAACCTGCAGAGCTGACCAGCTCAGATACCTCTCAGGTCCAGATTCAGGGCTTTGAACTGATAGAGTGCATAAAGGGACCAGTCCTACAGATTCAAAGCTACAGGATCTCCAGGACACAGGAAAACAACGGGATATTCAAGAGGAGTCTCAGTGAGGTTGATAAAGTATTGATAAGGTAGCAGAAGCCAGAGGGCTCAAACCAGACAAACAAATTATCATAATGAATTGCAATGACATTTGCAAACAAAGAAGTTTGGGCAAGAGGCTATACTATGGGACACACACACACTACAACTTCTACAATGAGATCCCCCCTCCCCCACATACTCTGGCTGTGGGGCAGGTTGTGAGGGTAGAAGGTGGGTACTGAGGGGAGGGGAGATGAGTGGGATTGGGGTGTATGATATGAAATTGACCAAAAAAACCCCCAATATATGTTTAAAAAATGCACACAAAAATGTGCAGTATTGTTCTGGGGAAAATCGAATTTCCCTCTTTGGGAGCCTAGACTCATTAATGAAATAATTTAGAACCGGACTCAGGTGGAAGCTTGAGGACAATATTCTTAGAGTCTGAGAGATCAACTATGGGTGGGCAAGTGTGGTGGCATTTAATCCACTGGGAGAAATCAGTGACTTATACTCAATTCAAATCTAGGTTAAGTGAGTTTATTCTTTCTGCTAGTGGGAAGGCAGTCTTAGAGGCAAACAGCATGCCATATGGAAGTGGAGGCTAAGGGGAGTTCCAAGGGCAGCCACCAGAAAGGCATTCACACAAATATCCATGGAAATCCCAGTTGAGCAAGAAAAATTGTTTTTGCTTCCCTGAGTTGTGTTTTCCTTCTCTATATATATTAGAAAAAAGACTACTTCATCCTTTCCCATAGTGGTAAACAGGTTTTACAGAGGCAAAGGCAACTTTTAACAACATACAGTCCATTGTCCTGGTCTTATCTCCCCTCCACACTGCATTCCAGAGCAAAAGGTCAATGGCCCTTAGGGGATACCTGGGTGCATATTATGTTCCTTTCATCCTCACAGGTCTAAACACCCTAATGACTGGGATAGAGCAGAGCATTCTGGGCAGGAAAAAATGTGGTGCCCCATACACCGTGAAGAAAGCAGGGAGAGGCTGGAGGGCTCTGGTTAACAGCATATACTATTCTTTCTTTCAGAGGATCCAGTTTTGCTAGTACCTACATGGGACAGCTCACAACTGTTGTAGGGGTTTTCAAGGCTTCTAGCTTCCACAGGCACCAGCATTCGTGTGCACATAGCCACATACAGACACATGCACATACACATAATTAAAAATAGTAAAGTAAGCCTTTAAAAAAAATAAGAAAGCAGACAGTTTCATAGTAAAGGCTAAGTGTCTGTGTGGCAGAAGGGGGAGGGAGCTTTAGAGAAAAAGAGCAAGAAAGACCAGTGTCTGGAAAGCATGCCAAGACTTTGGTTAGTATCTGAAAGAAAAAGAGAGGAAGAGCGAAAGAGGAAAAGTCATGCTTTTTTTAAGGAACTCTGAAAAACAGACAGACCACAATGCTGTTTGATGGAAGCTCTACCAGTGTTGCACAGGGGAGGGGCTTCTGGGTAGACTGTGGACGTTGTCTCCTCAAGGGGACACTTATCCCTCCCTCCCCATCTCCTTAGCATGGCTTTCAGTGAATCATCTTCCGGAGTGTTTGCTTACCTAACCTTTCTCTTTTAAGGCTGAAAGCACAAAAATAAAGTCATTGTCCAAACCTGCAGTCCCTTAGATTCCAGGGAGAGCAAAAGCCTCAGAGAACAGAGCCTTTCTTGGGGGAGGCCAATTATCCAGATCACCTGGGATCAGAAGTCACCATCTTGAAAGAAGTCAGGTTGGTCCCCTTGGATAGTAACAGTGATTAGCAGAGTAACAATTTGTTCTACTTTCTAGCAGATGGCAGCTCAGACAATGATGAGGGGATTATGCATGGGACCACATCCTCACCAGGGATACTTAATTATATAAACATTTCACTTCTATTAAACTAAGCTCATGTCAGAATGCTGAAAACAGACCTGTGCTCACTGTTTCTGTTCCCGGTGTGGCCACACTGATCACAGCCATTCTCTCCACTTCTCACATTAGGTGTCCTTTTAGTTGGCACATTGGAAATGAGTGGCAGAATCTAACCATTGAGATAACTAGAGCCTAGGCTTTCACCTTAACAATCTCCATAACAGTGTCATGAGCATGTCATGTCAGAAAAACAAACAGACATGTTTGTGCTCTTATTTCTACAATGTCAGACTTTATTGAATGACAATAAATTCATAAGATGAGTCCATTTCACTGGCTGCAACTTTCCAAGTAGTCTTGACTTCTGTTTGAGTACTGGTGTGGTAATTTGAATAAGAACAGCCCCTCACAAATTCATACATTTTCATACTGGTCCCCAGTTGATGAACTGTCAGAGAAGAATTGGGAGGTGGGCCTTATTGGAGTAGCTGTGGCCTTCTTGGAGGTGTGTCACTGGGAGGGTTTCAAGAACATCTAGTCGCATTCTCTCTCTCTCTCTCTCTCTCTCTCTCTCTCTCTCTCTCTCTCTCTGCTTCCCCACCTCCCACCTGTGGATCAGGATATTGAGGTCTGCACATCTCATGTTCTCTGCCATGATGATAATGGAGTAAGCCTCTGGAGCTGTAAGCAATACCCAGTTAAATGCTTTCCAAGAGTTGCCTTGGTCATGGTATCTCTTCACAGCAATAGAACACTGACTAAGACTTTTGGTAAAGGCAAATATAATTATTTTTATTTCAAACTTAATTACTAATCCAACTTTATATTGTATATTATATATTAAACAACTTTATATTGTATATTATATATTATAATTATTATGTATTATAATATGTGTGTTTATTACATATTGTGGTGCCTCTGTTAGGAGGTGTGACCTTGTTGGAGGAAGTGTGTCACTGTAGGAGTGGGCAGTGAGACCCTCCTCTTAGCTGCCCAGAAGAGATAGTCTTCTCCTGGCTGCCTTCCAATCAAGATGCAGAACTCTCAGCTCCTTCTCCAGAACCATGCCTGCCTGGATGTGCCTGGATGCTGTCATGTTTCCTACCATGATGATAATGGATTAAACTTCTGAAACTGTAAACCAGCCCTAATTAAATGTTTGCCTTTATAAAAGTTGCCCTGGTTATGGTATCTCTTCATAGCAATGAAAACCCTAATTAAGATACATATAATCTTAAGTTTTTCTCTCCTTTGCTGTTATAAAATGCCCTGACAAAAGCCACTTAAGGTAGACAGGGTTTGTTATGACCCATAGTTAATACCATCAAGATAATCTGTACCCCAGAATGCTCACCTGGGCTCTGGAAAATTGAATTCAGCTTGGTGCAAGTACCCTTACTCACAGAGCCACTTACCAGACCTCAAATGACTTTTTAAGGATTTACTTTTATTTTTACTTATGTGTATGCATGTTTATGTGTATACCATGTGTGTGCAAATGCCTGTAGAGGCCAGAAGAGGATGTCAGATACTCTGGAGGTGGAGTTACAGGTGCTTGTGGGTCACCTGATGTGGGAGCTGGGGACTGAACTAGGGTCCTCTGGAAGAAAAATATGTGTTCTTAACCGCTGAGCCATGTCTTGAGCTCCTCAAATGATTTTAAGTTGTTTTTGGCTTCTGAACCAAGTTTCTTTTCTTCTCTTTTCTCCTCTTCTCTCTCTCTTTTCCTTCCTTCCTTGCTTCCTTGCTTCCTTCCTTCCTTTATGTTTGTCTTTCAAATAAATTATTTAAAGTGTGTTTATGTTGTGTATGTGTGCACACATACACAGGTATATATATATATTATATTATAGTATATGTATATGTGTATGTATATGTATATGTATATGTGTATGTGTATGTGTATGTGTATGTGTATGTGTATGTGTATGTGTATGTGTATGTGTATGTATATGTATATGTATATGTATATGTATATGTATATGTATATGTATATGTATATGTATACATAGATATATGTCCACACCAATCCTGTGTGGAGGTCAGAGGCAGAGTTAGCTCTGCCATTTCACTGTGCATCCTAGGATCGCAAATGTGTGCACTGCCCTGTATCTAACTTTTTACATGGCTTCTGGGGTGGAGCCCAGGCCATCAAGTTCACACAGCTACTGCTTTGAATCACTGAAGCTTGTCTGCTTGGCCCTGAATCAAGTTTCTTGGATACTGAATCTGTTCTGAGACCCAGCCACACAGACTCTGTGACATGAAGTCAGTAAAATATTTTGAAGTTCTTTGTTGAGCATTTACTATTTGTGCTGGTTAGTGTTTGTCAACTTGACACAAACTGGAATCACTCGGGGAAAGGGCATCTCAGCTGAGGAAATGCCCATCATATTGGCCTCTAGCCAAGTTCATGGGAGCATTTTCTTGATTAGTGATTGATGTGCTAGGGCTCAGCCCACTGTGGGTGGTACAACCCCTGGACAGGCTGGCCTGGCCTGTATAAGGAAGCATTCTGAGGTCTGGAGAGATGTCTCATCTCTAAAGGATGGCTCACAATCAAAGAGAAAGCAAACCAACAAGCCAACAAGCAGCATTTATCATGGGCGAAGTCTCTGCTTCAGCGCCTGTCTCTAGGCTCCTTCCTTGAGTTCTTCCCTTGGCTTTGCTCTACAGGATGTCATCCATAAAGCAGGTAAAATCTTCCTCTGGAGTCACTTTCAGTCATTGACAGAGAGCAAACAAAGACACTGTGCAGCACCACAAGAAGCATGGAAGAAAAGGCAGGGCAGTGTTATGAGGGGCCTGCTCTTGAGGTTCTTAAGTCTAGACAGACGATGCATTTGCAGGGAGCTAAAATCCATCACCACAAGGGATTGTCACAAGGCAAAGGTAACTTTCAGTTGACTGGAAGGAGCTGTTAAATGTGTCTGGGGGATTTTCTGGGGCTTGTCCCTGGAGTCCAGGTGACTAAAATGAGGAGGACATGACTGAGCCAAGGAATGGCTGAGGGGAAGGATTTTATTGTAGATACAGGAGAGTACAGCCAGAGGCATCTGGAAGCATCCAGAATGAACCTGACCACGAGAGAAAAGAGAGAAGGGGAGAGTGGGAGAGGAGAGCACAAGCAGAAGAAAGTGCCGGGAGAGAGGGGACTGAGGAGAGAGGGGACTGAGGAGAGAGGGGACTGAGGAGAGAGGGGACTGAGGAGAGAGGGGACTGAGGAGAGAGGGGACTGAGGAGAGAGGGGACTGAGGAGAGAGGGGACTGAGGAGAGAGGGGACTGAGGAGAGAGGGGACTGAGGAAAAAGACGCAGAAGGGCAAGCGGGACTCAAGGTGTGTGGCCAGTCTTCATTCCAGCCACATCATACAGACATAGGTCTTTAAATGTGACCTCTTGCCAGATCAGCCATGTTGCTGGATTAAAATTCCTCTACAGCTTTAGTTATTAAGTTATTATTTATTAAGGTATTCTCTAATACTACAGTCAAAGGGAGCTTGAACCTTAGTTAGGAAGGGAGCCACTAGAAAGATCCTGAGCATCCACCTATTTCACAGACATGTGTAGAATAGAAATAGCCACTGGGTTGACCACTTGTAGCACAATAGCCAGCTAGGCATTATGTCGATGGCAATAGATCATACCCTTTACAACCAGCACAGTCAGTAATCAGGAGCACCCTTTAAGTATAGTTAAAACAGGATTCTGCTTCAGACTAGACTTGGGATCTCCTTCATTAGAGAAGAAGTCATACTTGACAACTGAGTGAAGCATAGAACCCCACAGTGAAAAATAGGCAGGGAACACATGAGCAGGCAGGGGACACACATGAGCACCGAATAAGGAAGTGGAAGAAACAGCTGTTCTGATGAGATCTGCACTCATACACCTGTACATCTGACACCCTTCCCTTTACTGAAGAAGAAATACTCCTACCCACATGTCCCAAGTGCTGAGATTACAAGCATGTGCCACCATTCCTGACCTCAAGTCCCTTTTGTGTGTGTCTGTTTTCAGGCAGGCATTGTACCAACTGAGATCTGTCCCCAGTCCACGTGTCTGCTTATAAATTGTTTTATCTATAATACTTGCTATCATGTCATACACCTATAATCTTAGCTCTTGGAAGGCAGAGCCAGAAGAATCAGTAGTTCAAGGCCATTTGAGCTATGTAATGAGTTTGAGGCCAGTCTGGGTTTCACGAGATCCTGTCTAAATAAAAGAAAAAAAATTCTCTTGTGTGGAAGAGAAAGACCCTGAAAAGGGGGCCCTGTGTCATGTTGACCAAAGGGCTAATGGAAGGCCTGAGCCCTGGTCCAGGTCTCAAAGGATGTATTAGTATTTCTTCAAATGCTGTGAAGGTCCAGTGATATGCTACATTTGGCTTTGCATTTTCACCAGTATAGCAGTGAGGTTATTGGAAACATAGTTGGAATATTAATTCAGAAACCCAAATGTCAGCTTCTTTTGAAATATGGAAACATTAGATTAGATGGTACTGGGCCTTTGGCACCTGGTTCTCTGTCTCTGTCTCACTCTCTTATGCAGTACTAGGGATGGAAGTCTGAGCTTCACATTGCCACCCAGGTGTTCTACCACCAAGCCACACACTGCCACAGCCCTCTTTTTCCTTTTTTAATTTTTTTTCCTCGCTCTGGTCAACCCTGCTCGTTCTGGTCTTGCCCACTCACTCCGGCGGTCGGCCCGCTGACCCCGCTCGCTCCTGCTGGCCCCCGTTCGTTCCGGCCTCCCCCCCCCCCCCCCCCCCCCCCCCCCCGTTTGGCTCTGCTTGCTCGGGTGGGCCCTGCTTGCTCACTCCAGTTGGCTCTGCTCAGTCCCACTTGTCTCCGGTCCAAGGATTTGTTTTATTATTATTATTACTCATAACTGTGCTGTAAAAGATTTATTTTTATTTATTATATGTAAGTACACTGTAGCTGTCTTCAGACACTCCAGAAGAGGGCGCCAGATCTCGTTACGGATGGTTGTGAGCCACCATGTGGATGCTGGGATTTGAACCTATCACCTTCGGAAGAGCAGTCGGGTGCTCTTACCGGCTGAGCCATCTCACCAGCCCGAGACAGGGTTTTAATGTGTAGCCCTGGCTTGCCTGGAACTAGTTATGTAGACCAGGCTGGCCTCCAACTCACAGAGATCCTCCTGACTCTTCTTTCCAACTGCTGAGATTAAAAGTATATGATAAATCTAGTATCTTTTTACTTTTTGAAAATATAATATTTTCTCTTTATTCCTTGAGAATTTTATACATACATATAATATATATCAGACACATTCAATCGTATCCAATATTTCCTTCCTTCCTTCCTTCCTTCCTTCCTTCCTTCCTTCCTTCCTTCCTTCTCTCTCTCTCTCTCTCTCTCTCTCTCTTTCTTTCTTTCTTTCTTTCTTTCTTTCTTTCTTTCTTTCTCACCACATCCAGTTAATGATGCCCATATATGCATTTGGAGGAGCATGGACAATCTGTCATGGATTATACCTCAAAAGAGAAAAGATTCTCATCCCTGACCCCAGGACTCAGATGAGATGGCCATCTTGTATCCCGGGTCTCTGAGAGACCAGTCCATGCAGGAGAGCGTGTGGGCTGCAGAAGCAACATAGCCTCTTGGACAGGGTCCCTTCAGGCCTTCATCTTCAGCCAGGAGGCAGAGCTGAGCTCCAGACCTCTGCACCTTCCCGGCCAGAGGAGAGCTTACCTGCAGAGAGTACTCTGACCACTGGGACTCAGGAGAGAGTTAGACTCCCAGGACTGCTGAAAGAGGCTAACAGAATCACAGGAGAAACAAGCTCCAGCCAGAGACAGCTAGAATATCTAACACTAGAGATTATCAGATGGCAAAAAGCAAACATAAGAATCTTACTAACAGAAACCAAGACCACTTGGTATCATTGGAACCTAGTACGCCCACCACAGCAAGTCCTGGATACCCCAACACACCCAAAAAGCAAGGTTCAGATTTAAAATCATATCTCATGATGCTGGTAGAGGATTTTAAGAAGGGCATTAATAATTCACTTAAAGAAATACAGGCGAACACTACTAAACAGGTAGAAGGACTTAAAGAAGAAGCACAAAAATCCCTTAAAGAATTACAGGAAAACACAACCAAACAGGTGATGTAATTGAACAAAACCATCCAAGATCTAAAAATGGAAGTAGAAACAGTAAAGAAAACCTAAAGGGAGACAACTCTGGAGATAGAAATCCTAGGAAAGAAATCAGGAACCATAGATGTGAGCATCAGCAACAGAATACAAGAGATGGAAGAGAGAATCTCAGGTGCAAAAGATTTCATAGGGAACATGGACACAACAATCAAAGAAAATGCAAAGTGCAAAAAGATCCTATCTCAAAACATCCAGGAAATCCAGGACACAATGAGAAGACCAAACCTAAGGATAATAGGTATAGATGACAATGAAGATTTTCAACTTAAAGGGCCAGTAAATATCTTCAACAAAATTATAGAAGAAAACTTCCCTAACCTAAAGAAAGAGATGCCCATGAACATACAAGAAGCCTACAGAACTCCAAATAGACTGGACCAGAAAAGAAATTCCTCCTGAAACATAATGATCAGAACAACAAATACACTAAATAAAGATAGAATATTAAAAGCAGTAAGGGAAAAAGGTCAAGTAACATACAAAGGCAGACCTATTAGAATTAAACCAGACTTCTCACCAGAGACTATGAAAGCCAGAAGATCCTGGACAGATGTTATACAGACCCTAAGTGAACACAAATGCCAGCCCAGGCTACTATAACCAACAAAACTCTCAATAACCATAGATGGAGAAACCAAAGTATTCCATCATAAAACCAAATTCATACAATATCTTTCCACGAATCCAGCCCTTCAAAGGATAATAAAAGGAAAACTCCAACACAAGGACAAAATGATGCCCTAGAAAAAGCAAGAAAGTAATCCTTCAACAAACCTAAGAGAAGATAGCCAGAAGAACAGAATCCCAACTCTAACAACAAAAATAAGAGGAAGTAACAATTACTTTTCCTTAATATCTCTTAATATCAATGGACTCAATTCCCCAATAAAAAGACATAGACTAACAGACTGGCTACATAAACAGGACCCAACATTTTGCTGCATACAGGAAACCCACCTCAGGGACAAAGACAGACACTACCTCAGAGTAAAAGGCTTGAAAACAATTTTCCAAGCAAATGGTCCAAAGAAACAAGCTGGAGTAGCCATTCTAATATCGAATAAAATTGACTTCCAACCCAAAGTTATAAAAAAAGACAAGGAGGGGCACTTCATACTCATCAAAGGTAAAAATCTTCCAAGATGAACTCTCAATTCTGAATATCTATGCTACGAACGCAAGGGCAGCCACATTCATTAAAGAAACTTTAGTAAAGCTCAAAGCACACTGTACCACACACAACAATAGTGGGAGATTTCAACACCCGACTCTCATCAATGGACAGATCCTAGAAACAGAAACTAAACAGAGACACAGTGAAACTAACAGAAGTTATTAAACGAATGGATTTAACAGATACAATTTGCAAAACACATGAAACTCAAAAAGAAGGAAGACCAAAGTGTGGATACTTTGTTCCTCCTTAGAATGGGGAACAAAATACCCATGGAAGGAGTTACAGAGACAAAGTTCGGAGCTGAGATGGAAGGAAGGACCATCCAGAGACTGCCCCACCTGGGGATCCATCCCATAAACAACCACCAAACCCAGACACTATTGTATATTCCAGAAAGATTTTGCTGACATGACCCTGCTATAGCTATCTCTTGTGAGGCTATGCCAGTGCCTGGCAAATACAGAAGTGGATGCTCACAGTCAGCTATTGGATGGAACACAGGGCCCCTAAAGTAGGAGCCAGAGAAAGTACCTAAGGAGCTAAAGGTGTCTGCAACCCTATAGGAGGAACAACAATATGAATAACCAGTTACCCCCCCCCCCTGAGCTTGTGTCTCTAGTTTCATATGTAGCAGAGGATGGCCTAGTCGGCTATCAATGGGAGGAAAGGACCTTGGTCTTCTGAAGATTATATGCCCCAGTACAGGGGAATGCCAAGGCCAGGAAGCAGGAGTGGGTGGGTTGGGGAGCAGGGTAAGGGGAGGGTATAGGGGACTTTCGGGATAGCTTTTGAAATGTAAGTGAAGAAAATATCTAATTAAAAGAAGAAGAAGAAGAAGAAGAAGAAGAAGAAGAAGAAGAAGAAGAAGAAGAAGAAGAAGAAGAAGAAGAAGAAGAAGGATTCTCTCTCTCAAACCAGGCACCAACTGATTTACTGTCATTTATCTCATTAATTTCTGGAAGTTTCATTTGAATTTGTGATTCCATATAGAGCCATGATCAGGTAATTTGCTTCTGAAAGCCCCACTCCTAGCATCTCAAATGTTTCAATGTGCTGATGACACTCCTGCCCTCCAGCTTCTTCCTTATCCTTCTGCAGCATGAAGATTACTTGATGCACAGGTGCTAGGTTTCTGAAACTTCTGTGTAACTGGCATGGGCACATGTGAACAACTTTGTCAGCTAATGTTCTAAGCAATACTTAGTGATTGTTCACACATGCAGTTCCTGAAGACTGCTCACTGTTTTCTGTACTCTGTAAATATTTATAGCTAAGTTTATTTTTTTTCATTACAAAAGAGTCAACATTATCACATAGTGTTAAAATTTAAATATGATACCAGAAATACATAGAATTAATTTTTAAAACCTTTTAATTGATTGTGAATTTCACATCCTGCATCCCAACCCTATTCATCTCCCCATCCCTCCACATTCACCCTCTGCCATTGCGACCCTCTCATAGATAATAAAAGAAAGAGAAAAAGAAAAAAGAAAAAATGTATAAAAACAAAACTTATCTTGCTAAAGAAGCTACAATATGTCACGGTGTGTTCCACAGTATACCCTTTTGCCCAAACAGTTTTTCTTGCAAATGTTCTTTGCAATGAGTCTTTGGTCTGGTTCGAGACCTCTGACTTCTGCTATACTATCAATATTGGATCCTCACCGGGCCTCCTCGTGGATATCCTGTTGTTGTATCATAGAGCTCCTGTAGTTTTGAATCTGTAGGACCAGCCCCTTCACACGCTCCAGCAGTTCATAGATGAGCTGGATATTGGGGTGGTCCAACTCTAGGCCTGGGTAGAAGGTAAGTCGGTCAGTTCAGCACCATCACCACCAGGGCCACCTCTCCATCTTTGCCCAGGTGAGGGGCAGGGCCAGCTCTCCAGCTTTGTCCAGGTGAGGGGCAGGGACAACCCTCCAGCTTTGCCCAGGTAGGGGATTGTGCTACCAGAAAACATGTAGGGCTCTCTCTTCCTACTGCTTTAGCCGGGGAGGGGCAGGGACAGCTCTTCCACTTTCTGGGCTGCCTCACCCACCTGCTGCAGATTTGGGATATAAAATTAAAATTTACAAAGCCCTTTTTGTTTCTCTTCCTCACTGTCCACACTTAGGTGTTTTTCTTTGGAGACCTCTCTGCTCTATGTTCCTTGTGCAGCATACAGTCATGTAGGTAGTTGATAATGGAACTCACAGGTGATTGTGCCTCTTAGCACAAAGCTCCAGGTCAACTCCAGCACTTCCCTCTAAATGATTGTGAATATAGACTCATAGCACACATATCTTTTTTCCCCCTCAATACAGAAATTATTTGCTCTTACACGCCTTGAAAACTCTTAAAACAGAATATCTTGGGCTGAAGAGATGTCTCAGTAGTTAACATACTGACCCAGGTTCAATTTTCAGCACCTACACCTGTACACATATAATATTTTAAAATGAGTATTTTTTATTTATTCTTTGACAATTTTATATGTGAACTGTACATCTTGATCATATTTATCCCAACTTCCCAAGAACCTACAGCTCTTCCCTCTCAATGTCCCCAGACATTCCTAATCCACTTGGATCACACACTCTCCTTTTTCAGTTAATAACCCCCTGAATCTGGTTAGTGCAGCCTGTTGGAATGTTGATTGATCTTTTGACTTGACCTCTGGCAGGTATCCATAGCCACCATGATGTCATGGATGCAATGGTCAAGTCATGTCCCAAAGACAAGCTGTTACAGCCCTCCTTCCCCTCTTCCTGGCTCTACATTCTCTCTACTTCTCTTCTAGGATGACCTCTGAACCCTGGGGATGGGCAGGGTGCTTATGGTCATCCCATTTTGGGTTGAGCACTCAATAGACGTTTATTTTCAGCACTTTGATCAGTTACTGGCATTAACTGCTGACTGCTGCAGAGAGAAGAAGCTTTTCTGGCCAAGGTTGAGGCCAGCACTCATTTGTGGGTATAAGTATAAATATTTTGAAGGCAGATGGACAACACATGGTATAGCAAAAAGACAGTAGTCTGTTTCTTGGCTATAGACTTTTGACCAAGTTACAGTAACAGGCCTCAACTCAGTATAAGGCCTCAATTCCTTTCTGCAGAGCAGGCTTCAGTCCAATGCAATAGCAATTGGTTCTCCTATAACCTTTATGCCACAGTGTACTAGTGTACACCTCTATACCTTGCAAACTCTTTATTAGGAAACATATCACAGCCATTTTTTCTGTGTTTTACAGATTGACTTTTTCAGTGTGATGGTTATAAAGCATTTACAGTGTGGGTGTAATAGATTTAAAACTCTTACTTTTGGAAACTATATGGGTTATCTCTGCGTTTTTTCAAACAAAAATTTGATAGCACTTTAGACATCTGAGAGTCAGTGGCTCAGGTTGGTGGTTTAAGACATGATGCTGAAAAGGAGATTTCTAGAATTTACTCCAGGAAGATCTGTTTGATTCAGTTAGGTGTGAAGTCCTGTGTGCTTGGGACTTGGGAAACTTATATAGGTAGATAGTCAAGGTCATCCTGGGTGAGTTATTGGATAGCTTGGGCTACAGAATGAAACCCCGTCTCAAAAAAAAGTAACTAAGTGCCCTTTAAAATGCTACCCTTCCTCTTGCTGCCTGTGACCAGCATCTGCCCCAGCTCATGCCATGTGACTATGTTGGCTTGTTTAGCTGGCATCTTTCTCCTTTTTATCTGGGATGACAGGCTCTGCCTGTGTTCCTTGGCCATCTTCATTTCCTCTTTAGGAGCTACCTGCTTATATTCTCACTAGTTTTAACTCTCATGGACATTAAAATATATGATGAGGAGACCTGTATGTCTTCAGACTAAATGATACTTCAGCTCTTCCTCCTGTGTTGGAGGGGATGGATTTGCCTACCAGTGTAGAAGTTTCCTCTTCTTCAGACCAGGTGGGCTCAAACTCTCTATATAGGCAAGGATGGATGGCTTTATATCCTTCTGCCTTCACCCTTGTGTTCTGGATTATAGCCATGCATCACCACACCCAGGTTATGTGGTGCTGGGAATCAGGCTTTGTACATGCTAACAGGAACTCTCCCACTGAGCTACAGTCCAACCCCCTGTAAGTTTCCTCTTTTGTGGCTCACAGGCATCCCAACCATCAGACAGCAGCTCACAGGCATCCCAACCATCAGTCACCAGCTCACAGGCATCCCAACCATCAGACAGTCAGCAGCTCACAGCCATCCCAACCATCAGACAGTCAGCAGCTCACAGCCATCCCAACCATCAGACTGTCACCAGCTCACAGGCATCCCAACCATCAGACTGTCACCAGCTCACAGGTATCCCAACCATCAGACTGTCACCAGCTCACAGGTATCCCAACCATCATACTGTCACCAGCTCCCAGGCATCCCAACCATCAGACTGTCACCAGCTCACAGGCATCTCAACCATCAGACTGTCACCAGCTCACAGACATCCCAACCATCAGACTGTCACCAGCTCACAGGCATCCCAGCCATCAGACTGTCATCAGCTCACAGACATCCCAACTACCAGACTGTCACCAGCTCACAGACATCCTGTAAGAGTGTGAGTGCAAGGATGTGCACTCACATGTGGATTCTAAAGGTCCATTAGGTATCTTACATTGAGTGCTCTCCAGCTTCAGTTTCTGAGACAAGATCTCTCACAGAACCTGAAATTCAGCCATTGGACTCAGCTGTTAGCCAATGAGCTTCAGAGATCGGTCTCTATCTCTGTCTTCTTCCTCAAGGCTGAAGTTACAGGTACTCACTACCACTGAGCCTTTTGCTTGGGTTCTAGGAATCCTAATGTGGTTCCTTAATGTTTCTGCAGCAGCCACTTTGGCCCTGCCCATCTCTTCGCCTTACTATGAGCTGTATATATTTCTAAGTACTTATATAACCAGAGCTTTGAGCATTTAAATACTTTGGAAACTTTAGAAAAGTTACCATAATACTCAAGGAAAATAAGATAGACAAATACCTTTAAATTTTTTTTTTTTTTTTTTTTTGGCTGGAGGTATAGCTGAATGGTAAAACATTTGCCTATAATGCATGAGGTCCTAGGTTCAATCCCTAGTCATCTTCCTTACCCAATCCACACAGATGATAGAGAGAAAACATTAAATAAAGAAAACAGTTAAACAATGACGGTGAAAGGGACCAGGCAGAGCAGCCAGCCACGGATTTGTGCTCCTGGTACCCTGTTGAGCGTTGCTTAGGAATAAGGAAATTCCAGCAGCACTGGCAGAACCCTCCATCATTTCGATCATTTCATCATTTCGTAGTAAGACATCAGTAAGACTAGTGAGGAAGTTGGGAGTTTCCAGAGGCAAAAAGCTAAGTGAAAGCAGAAATACAAAAATGTCAGCTAGGTTGACTTTTACTGTGGGGATATTTGAGGACAAACCAGTGTCTGACTTTTAGAGTCTTGGTTTTAATTTTATGTTTGTTTTTCTGAGACAGAGTTTTGGGTGGCTCAGGCCGGCCTCAAACTTGATATGAAGCTAAAGATACATAGATTTAAGTTTCTAAAAGATTTTTTGTGTATTTTTAAAGATTTAATTTTAAAAAAAGTATATGTTTGTGGCTTTGTTGTGCATGTGAGTACTTTGCCCTTGGAGGCCAGAAGAGGGTGTCAGATACCCTAGAGCTGAAGTTATAGGAGTCACCCAATGCAAGCGATGGGATCCCAGGTTCTTTGGAAGAACAGCAAATATGCTTAATCTTTGAACCATCTCTCTAGACCCAATACTTACTAATTTTTAAACTTTATTTGTGTGTGTGTTTATGTGTACATGTGTGCTATGCACACTCATAGAGATCAGAAGACACTATCTATTGGTTCTCTCCTTCCGCTATGGATTTTGTAGATTGAACTCCATGCTCTTACATTGAACTTCTAATCTTCCTGTTTCCACTTTCCAAGTTCTGGGATCATCATGCTCACTTTATGCAGTGCTGGTGATAATAACCACGGCTTAGTGCGTGTTAGGCTGGTACTCTACCAAGTAAGCTACAGCACAGCCTCTAATTTTAAATGCTTGAGGGGATGGGGCCATTGTGTCAGGCTCACCCGAGAAAATTGTTGAAGAGCAGAGTCCTGTCAAATCTGGAAGACTCAAATATATTCGTAGTGGCATCCTCCTCAGAGTTCTCTCTCTCCCCCAGGAGCCAACTATTTACCATGACTCATCAGTTTTCCACCTATATGTTGTTCAGGGTTGTAACACTTGAGCTCGTGACTTTATCACTAGTGGTCCATAGCAGTTTGAATTTCCTAGAAGCCCCAGACTTCTTCCACCACTCATTGACTTCCAGTCTCTCCATATCCTCTGTGCTGTGAACCCTCCTCTTTATGCACAACTGTTAAATGTTTGGGAAATAATGGGAAGACACTTTCTGCCCTCTGGATACTTGATTATGTTTATCTCAATTCCAAACAAGTCAATGATGCTGAGAGAGGACAGGTAACTGGGAGTCACAGAACTACTAAATGGAGACTCTGTTACAGTCTTCAGGATTTGCTGGACCACGCTACAATGTTTAGTCAATATTTGGATTAGCTTTTGGGGTGCATGAGACAGAAAAGGAATTCCAGCGTGGTCACAGAAGGGGCTGTGAGAGGTGGTAACATGTCCTGAGTAATAAATATTACCTGAAGAACAGATGTTAATGTATCTAGACTTACTAAAAAAGGTCAGACCCTGATTTTCAAATACTAGCTTGAGCTGGTGTCTTCTGCTATGATTTTCTAAAAAGTTAATTAGAAAACTTTTTCTGCTTTATTTTTCTCTAAATAATTATATAGACTGTATACTATATATCTTCAAACATATACCCCTTGACAAATTAAAAACATTCAACCTAAGAATTAAGAACTGATAGGATCAGAGGTGAGGAAGACACAACATCTGCCCCAACACCCCCCGGAGTAACTGGGATCAGCGGGACCCAGGCACCCAGGAACTCCACCTGACCAGTGGCACAGGTTCTTCCTAGTCTGAGTGGATGCCCTGAGCCAACCTTGGGCTCGAACTCCACAGTCAGTGCCACAACACACAGAGGAAGCTCCACTCCCAGGTGCTCTAACACATCCAGGATCCCAGAATCCCAGGAGCTTGGTCATATCAGGATCTCAGAGTCCCAGAGACAGCTTGACTCCCAGAAGTTCTGACACACCCAGGATCCCAGGATCCCAGAATCACAGGATCTCAGAGATAGCTGAACTCTGAGGAGTTTTGACATAACCAGGATCACAGGAAGGACAGGCTCCAGTCAGACATAGCCAGGGCAGGTAGCACTAGAGATAATCAGATGGTGGGAGGCAAATGAAAGAACATAAGCAACAGAAACTAAGGCTACTTGGCATCATTAGAACCCAATTCTCCCACCATAACAAGTCCTGGATACACCATCACACCAGAAAAGCAAGATTTGGATCTAAAAATCACTTCCCATGATGGAGATAGAGGACTTTAAGAAGGACATAAATGATTCCCTTAAAGAAATACAGGCGAACAAAAGTAAACAGCTAGAAGCCCTTAAAGAGGAAACACAAAAATCCCTTAAAGACTTACAGGAAAACACAATCAAACAGGCAAAGGAAATGAGCAAAACCATCCAAGATCTAAAAATGGAAATAGAAACAATAAAGAAATCACAAAGAGAGACAACCCTGAAGATAGAAAACCTAGGAAAGAGATCAGGAGTCGTAGATGCAAGCATCACCAACAGAATACAAGACATAGAAGAGAGAATTTCAGGTTCAGAAGATACCATAGAAAACATTGACACAACAGTCAAAGAAAATGCAAAAAAACAAAAAGGTCCTAATCCAAAACATCCAGGAAGTCCAGGACACGATGAGAAGACAAAACTTAAGGATGATAGGTATAGAAGAGATTTATGATTCCCAACTCAGAACTCCAAATAGACTAGACCAGAAAAGAATTTCCTCCTGTCACATAATAGTTAAAACAGTAAATTCACTAAACAAAGAAAGAATAGTAAAAGCACTAAGGGAGAAAGATCAAGTAACATAGGCAGACCTATCAGAATTATACCAGACATCTCACCAGAGACTATGAAAGCTAGAATGTCCTGGGCAGATGTCAGACAGACACTAAGAGAACACAAATGCCAGCCCAGGTTGCTGTACCCAGCAAAACTCTTAATTACCATAGATGGAGAACACAAAATATTCCATGACAAAACCAAATTTATACAATATCTTCCCATAAATCCAACCCTTCAAAGGATAATAGATGGAAAACACCAACACAAGGAGGTAAACTACACCCTAGAAAAAGCAAGAGAGTAACCCTTCAACAAACCCAAAAGAAGATAGCCACCCAAATATAATTCCACCTCTAACAACAAAAATAACAGGAAGTAACAATCACTTTTCCTTAATATCTCTTAACATTAATGGACTCAATTCCCCCCAAAAGACAGACTAACAGACTGCATACGTAAATAGGACCCAGCATTTTGCTGCATACAGGAAAGAAAAGCAGACACTACCTCAGAGTAAAAGGTTCGAAAACAACTTTCCAAGCAAATGATTCCAAGACACAAGCTGGAGTAGCCATTCTAATATTGAATAAAATCAACTCTCAGCCAAAAGTTATCAAAAAAGATAATGAAGAACACTTCATACTGGTCAAAGAAGAAAATCTAACAAGATGAACTCTCAATTCTAAACATCTATGCTCCAAATGCAAGGGTACCCACACTTATAAAAGAAACTTTACTAAAGCTCAAAGCACACATTGCACCTCACACAATAATAGTGGGAGACTTCAACGCCCTACTCTCAGCAATGGACAGATCATGAAAACAGAAACTAAACAGAGACACAGTGAAACTAACAGAAGTTATGAACCAAATGGATCTAACAGATATTTATAGAACATTTCATCATAAAGCAAAAGAATATACCTTCTTCTCAGCACCTCATGGTACCTTTTCCCAAAACTGACCACAAAACAGGCCTCAACTGATACAAGAAGATTAAAATGATCCCATGCATCCTACCAGATCACTATGTACTAAGGCTGGTCTTCAATAACAACAAAAACAACAGAAAACGCATATACATGGAAGTTGAACAATGCTCTACTCAATGATAACTTGTTCAAAGAAGAAATAAAAAAATTTTAGAATTTAATGAAAATGAAGCCACAAAGTACCCAAACAATGAAACCTGCTGTAGGAGGAAAACTCATAGCTCTAAGTGTCTCCAAAAACAAACTGAAGAGAGCTTATACTAGTAGCTTAATAGCACACCTGAAAGCTCTAGAACAAAAAGAAGCAAATACACACAAGAGAAGTAGATGGCAGGAAATAATCAAACCAAATAGAAACAAAAACAACTATACAAAGAATCAACCAAACCAGGTGCTGGGATTAAAGGCGTGTGCCACCCTGCCCAGCTTGCCATATTCTTATTAAGGAGAGTAGAGGTCGTCACTAAAAGCGTTCTTGAGGGGAGTACAGTCACTTTGTGTTTATTAAGATCATTGTGATCCAAGGGAGCGTATTGAACAAATTCAGAAGCATTTGATAATTTAAGCATGAGAGAAAGACTGATCTGAATCAGAAGCAAGGAGACTAGAGATTGAGAAGAACATTTTAAAGAAAGTGGTGACCTTGGGCACTGAGTCTTTGGGAGGCAGGGTAACACAGGTCTTGAGGCCAACAACAGAGCTAAGGTTGGTGTGTGGCATGAGGGCCAAGGGGTTGGCTAGAGCATCTGTAAGGAGGAGGGTTGTGGATGTAGCTCAGTGGTAAAGCATTTGACTAGCATGTTCAGGGCTGGCTTGATTCCCCAGCCCCACAATGATCTGCCAAGGGAATGAAGGGTGTGTGTGTGTGTGTGTGTGTGTGTGTGTGTGTGTGTGTTGTGGTATGATTTTTTTGTTTATATTTATTTATTTATTTATTTATTTATTTATTTATTATTTCATCATCTACTAGGTTTAAATCCCTAGTTTGAATCCTAGTTAGGATTTCTATTGCTATGATGAACCACTATGACCAAAAGCAACTTGGAAAGGAAAGGTAGTATATCATTGAAGCCAGGACAAGAACTTAAACAGGGATGGAACCTGGAATAGGAGCTGATGCAGAGGCCATGGAGGGGTGCTGCTTACTGGCTTGCTCATCATGGCTTGCTCAGTCAGCTTTCTTGTAGAACCCAGACCCACCAACTTAGGGATGAAACTATTCACGATGGAGTGAGTGAGCCCTCTCCCATCAGGCACTAACTAAGAAAATACCTTATAGGTGGATCTTAATGAAGCATTTTCTCAGTTGAGGTTCCCTCCTTAACTTGGTCAAGTTATCACAAGGCTAGTTAGTACAGCTGAGCCCTTGTCAATTTGACACATCACTGTTAAGTTGCACCTTTCCTTTCTAATTCATCCTAAGATCTCGAATTAAAAACAAAACTAAATTTAAAAGTTCTGCTGTCTTTACAGACTCAAACAAATCAAAATTCAGTGTCTTTAAAATATCCAATCTCCTGCTTTCTGAAGCTATGTTGATGTCCACCAAGGGCCATGTTGGAGTCTGTGATCCTGTTGAAGCTACATAGGGAAGGGATATTGATGTCCTGTGTTACCACTGAAAGCCAGGTAGATGTCTGTGGTCTATGCTGCCACCTGAAGCCAGGTTGATGTCTATAGGCCATGTTGCTGCCAAAGGCTGTGAGGCTGTCTGGGGTCCATGTTGATATCTATGATCTGAGCTCCCTTAGACAGTCATATTGATGTCTGTGCTGTCAGTTAGGGTTATGATGATGTTCATGGCCTGTGCTGTGCTAGAGGGACATGCTGATGTCTGTGGTTTGTACTTCCACTGGGATCATGCTGAGGTTCCTGGCACATGCTGATGTCTGTGGTCTGTGCTATCACCAGAGAACATGTGGAAGTCCATGATCTGTTCTGCCCCTGACTGTAGAGGACAAGGAAACATCTTTTGCAGTAGTACTGATGACTGCAGGCTCACAGTTGAGAGAAACATAGCAGGCTTCTGTGACAACCCCTAGCCCCACCAAAAGAAACAGCTTAGACAAGAAGCTATTGAAGAAAACTCTTAAAATTTGTGATAACAATACTGAAGTGTAGCTCTCCACAATAGATGGCCACTGGGAGTTTGGCCATGTTCTAGTAAATATATGGGCAACATGAATTGGACATTTTTTCTTCTTCTTTTTTGAGGGGTCATAAGGATGGGGGAACAGAGCTAGGAGGACTGGGAAGTGAGTGTGATTGAGGTGCACTATGTGAAATTCCCAAATAATCAATAAAAATATTATAGTGGAAAAAATATCCAATCTCTCATAAAATGAAAAATCTTTTTTTTTTATAAGTTCAAAGTGTTTGAGCTATAGGCTCCTGTCAAAACCAAAATTAAGTTAAATATCTTCTTCAAGAGGGAAGAACAGGGCACAATTACAGTTTGAAACAAGCAAAACAAAACTCCAACAGTAGAAATATTTCAACGTCCAACTATCTGGGAGCCACTCGCAATCTTCTGGGGCCCTCCCAGGGGCTTAAGTCACTACTTCAGTTCTGCTCTCTCAACACACAGAGCTTGTCTTCTAGGCTCTGGCTGACTCTACTCCACTGCTGCTGCTCTTCTGGATGGCCATCCCCCAGCACTGGCATTTTCAAAACTCTGGTCTGCTGCAGCTGGGCTGCACTTTCACCAACAGCTCTCTTCGTGGTACCAATCTTCAACTTTTTTTTGCATGACTCTTTCAGTCCTTGCCCTTCAACTGCCACGAGGCTGCCCCTTCCCCAATGGCCTCTCATGGTCTCTCATAGTGTCAAACTTCAGCTGCTTTCCATGATTTTCTTCATGTCAAAACCAGTACTACCTCATGATTCTTACACTAACAAGTTTGACTGCCAGCACAACCACTTTTGGAATTGAGAGCTTATGTGTGCTAACCCATAAACACTTCCCAGAAGATTTCACTTTAACAATGAGTGTCTCCTTTCAATCACCTCTAATTTCTTAGCTCCAGCTGACCAGCATCAATTGTCCCAGAATTTCAAAAGTTTCACTTTGGTGTTGCTGGCCTCTTAATTAAGGCTGCCTCTTCATCCCCAGGTGACCAGAAAGACAGAATATCAACTCAAAATAGCAAATCTCTCTGATAGAGTTTTTTAAAAATTTCTCTTTAAAGATTTATTATTTATTTCATGTATGTGAGTACACTGTCGCTGTCTTCAGACACACCAGAATACAGCATTGAATCTCCATTACAGATGGTTGTGAGCCACCATGTGGTTGCTGAGAATTGAACTCAGGACCTCTGGAAGAGCAGTCAGTGCTCTTAACTGCTGAGCCATCTCTCCAGCCCCTCATAGAATCTTTAACTTTTCTTCTGAAACTTAACAAGCCAGGCCTCCATCTTCTGCACTGCTCACAATATTCTTATCTTCCAAGCTCACACAGAACAACCCACTGAGCCCTCAATACTTGATGGATTTTCTAGCCCAAACTTCCAAAAACCTCCACAATCTTCCCCCAAACATGGTTGGATCTATCATAGCAATATCTTACTCCTGGTACTAAATTCTATCTTAGAGTTTCAATTGTTGTGATGAAACACCATGTCCAGAACAAGTTGGGAAGGAATGAGTTTATATGGCTTACACTTTTATATCATAGTCCATCATGGAAGGAAGCCAGGGAATGAACTCAAACAGGGCTACAACCTAGAGGCAGGAGCTGGTACAGATACCAACAGCCCAGGGATGGAACCAATCACAATATGCTGGGCCCTCCCTCATCAATTACTAATTAAGAAAATGAATACCTTACAGCTGGATCTTATAGAGGCATTTTTCTCAGTTAAACTCGCCTCCTTTCAGGTAACTCTAGTGCATCAAGTTAACATAAGACTAGCTAGTACACCAACAGGTTTCCTTCCTTCCTTCCTTCCTTCCTTCCTTCCTTCCTTCCTTCCTTCCTTCCTTCCTTCCTTCCTTCCTTCCTTCCTTTGCTTTTAGGGTGTGTGTGTTAAGGATGTATACACGTGTGTTCATACATATAGAGAAATCATGCATGTTCCCAAGGAGCCACTCAGCTTGTTGTTTTGAGACATTGACTTTCAGCTCCCCCATTAGGCCAGGTTGGCTGCTCAGGAGCTCAGGAACCCATCTGTCTCTGGCTTCTCCCTACTAGGCTTACAAGAATATGCCACAGTTCTGCTTTTTTTTAAACTTGGATTCTGAAGAACAAACTCATGTCTTCATGATCCTTGTCAAGTTCTTTATTCGCTGAACCATTTTTCCGGTTCCAAACTCAAGCCTGCCAGATCATCACCTTTCTTTTGACTCCCAGTTGCCAGTCAACTGGGCTGGGCGACACCTAACTATAAATATTCTGTCAGCTGGGAAGCCCTACCCCTCTCAGAAGCTCTACCTGCACCAAGGTAGAGCTCTTACCTCATTCTTACTCATCTGTCCACCTCGTGATAGCTGATTCTGTCAGTTGGGCAGCATCTAGCAATTTTCATGATACATTTAGTTTACCAAATACACTGAGTATTTTGTAAAGCTCTGACACCCAGTGCCCAGTGCACTGTAGATTAGATGAGCCAAGTACTTGTGTCTGATGTCTTACTGATTTCCAGGTGACTATGAGGAGCCCAGTCTGGCACGTCCCCTTTCTAAACTCATAGACTTTGTCCTGGACACATCCAAAGTGCCTTGAGTCTAGGCAAGCATTTCTCCCTCTTGGTCTTTTATCTGTGTTTTTTCTTTTGTGGTACCTCAGATGCATAACCTGAAAAACAAGTTTCTCTTTGCTCCAGGGAAGGGAGGGCTTAGCTCTTCAATGAGAAGGGAACACATTTGCATTTCACTTCGGGTAGGGCTTCACAGCTGACAGAATATTTATAGTTATGTGTCACCCAGCCCAGTTGATTGAAATGGGGTGTGTGTGCCCTGCGACAGAGTGCTGGAGAGGAAAATTTAGCAAGAACATGGAAGGAAGAGAGACCAGTAGAGGGACAGGTTGGTGGGGATGAGCAGTGGCTCAAGGTGTGGTCTTTAAACTTGAGCTTCTCTGATTTTCCATGTAGATCATGGAGTCCAGAATATCTCCAGTTCCATTGCAGACAGAGGGATTGGGGTCCGGGGACTGGGCACTTGTGTTCTGGCCTCATGTGTACTTTCTTACCTTCAGTTAGAATGGTTTTGTTATTCTGTTGGGGTTGAAACTGGGTGTCAAGATCCTTGTTCTCACTTGAAGTTTGCTGAGACTGGTAGTCAGTCTGTCTTTAATAGATTCAAGTTAGTTATATTTCACTTGTTTTTTTAAATGGAACAGAGAAGTAAATGCTAAGATTCTATTCTGTTCTTGGGGAACCTGAACCTAAGAAGCCAAGTGACTTTAGCTCAGCAGTACAGCTAATACGTGACCCTAACCCATGTCAATTATGCAGGCTCTCCTAGTGTTCAACAGTGACATTTAAGAATGAAAGATGTGGCTTAGTGGGTCAAAGTGCTTGATGGCCAGCGTACTTGTACATGCTGTGCCTACACATACTCCTCCCGACAATAAACAAAATTTAATAAAACAAGTTAAAAATAATGAAACCAAAGGGGATGCTATTAATAGTTGTGGATTCTACTACTGTGTATAATCCATTACTTTTCTAATTTCAATAAATTTTAAATGTTAATTAAGACTTTTGCTTATTGTTTTAATATTGTGGGTTAGGAAACTGNGCTGACTTCTATTTTATTTTATTTTTTTAGTGCTGGGGGTTGAACCTAAGACACTGTTTGTGCATGCTAAGCAGGTGTTTATTCTACCATTGAGTCATACACCAGTATTGTGGGAAATATTCAAAAATACAATTCACACTACACCAGCAAGGCACTGACGGCGTGGCCAGCCTGTTCTTATCTTGTGGAGACTGACTCAGAGCCCCAAAATCTCTCCATCCAGCTCTCCAAGTTCCCACTGGTGGGTCGTTACCACGCCAACCCCATGCTTCAAAATTCTCGAGACCTTTTGGGGTGCACTTCTGGCAAACCTATGCTGTACCTTCCTCTCTGGAACCCAGTCGAACCGCTGCATGAAGGAAAACACCACACAAACTTAGAGAGTTAGAAAAAGGACTGAAGGAGCTGAAGGGGTTTGCAACCCCTTAGGAAGAACAACAATATCAACCAACCAGAACCTCCAGAGTTCCCAGGTACTAAACCACCAACCAAAGAGTACACATGGAGGGACCCATGGCTCCAGCTGGACATGTAGCAGAGGATTGCCTTATTTGGCTTCAATGGGAGGGTAGGCCCTTGGTCCTGTGAAGACTTGATGCCCCAGTGTAGGGGTATACTAGGGAGGTGAGGCTGGAGTGAATGGGTGGGTGGGTGAGCATCCTTATAGAAGCAGTGGGGGTAAGATAGGGGTTTTTTGGAGGGGAACCAGGAGGGGGATAACATTTGAAATGTAAATAAATAAAATAACCAATAAAAAATTAAAAAAAAGAGAGATTGTAATATATCATGACCAAGTATAGTTAATTCCTTAGAGTGCCAGAGGCTACTTCTACTTCAGAAAATTTCCAATGTTGTTTAAAGAAATGAAAGAAGAAAAACAATAAAGTGCTATGTTTATTTATTTTTTCACTTTTAAGTTAGTGAAAAATTAGAATATAATGGAGTGTGCGACCCACCCCTCACTAGCTAGTTGTGTCCTACTGGCCACATTGGAACCATATACAATATGGGGCATGTGGACCATGCTACAAGAGGAACTGCCATGAAACTGGAGAGGCAAAGCAAGTTCAAACCCTGTTCTCAGGCGTAGAACTAGGTCCTTCTCTGTTTGTGCTCCGACCTTGGAGCACATAACCTGTAGACCCCCAACCAATTGGTCACAAGTAGTCAGTTACATAGCACAGCACCTGGAATTCTTTCCCATGCAAATGAGGCATCTCAGTAGCCTTAGCCTTGAGCCAATGAATGACTTTTTCCTTCTCTGGATATTTTCATGCCTTACCCTAAAGCTATATCACCCTTGGTTCACCCTGAATAAAATATAAGTGTTCAAACCCACCTGGCATAAAGAAATCCAAACAAGCTAAGATCGTCTCAGGGAGCTGCTTCATTAAAGAGAAGGCCTTTGCTGGAACTCTAAGATTCTCTGAGAAGGCCTCCCAGCTCCCTGCACTCGCTCCCACCTGGACTGGGATCCTGCCAGTCCTGGACTCCACTTTTTTCCATCCCTGTCTGGTGGGCAACAGTATCTGATGCTCCGGAGGGGAAGAGGCTGACTGTGGATCCCACCCATTCCAGATTTCACTATGTCCTCTTCTAGCCCTGTACAAGGCACATGTACAAGGTCAGAGAAGAACTTTTGGGAGTTGGTTTTCTCCTTCAGTTGCAGGAATAGGACCCAGGTTGTTTGGCTTGGTGGCAAGTACCTTTACTTGCTGAGCCATCTCTCTGGGCCTCCCTTCAAATTTAATACAGGGAAGGTCTGAACAAATCTTACATTCAGCAAGTCTTGGTAGAAGGTAGTATGCTTTGCCTCCTTCTGCCGATGTAGGAGATAAGATAATGGACAAAACCTGCTCTTTGAGTTTTTACTTTGTTGTAGCTAAATGTGTCCTAAAAATATTAACTGTAAATTCTGGAAAGAAAGAATATCTAAGTTAAATGACTTTTATTACAACATTTTGTTACAATCTTTCTAATTTAGGAATTACTGCACTTTAAAAAATGATTTTAATAATGCATCTCTCTCTCTCTCTCTCTCTGTCTGTCTCTCTCTCTCTCTTTGTGTGTGTGTGTAGAAATCTATGGGTTCCAGAAGAATCAGATCCCCTTGGAGCTGGAGTTTTAGGCATTGTAAGCCTCTGATGTGGGTATTCAGAATCCAACTTGCCTCTTTGCAAAAGCTATATGTGCTCTTAACTGTTAAGCTATCTATCTCTTTAGCCCTAACTTCTTCATTTTTAAAAAATGGTTCTGAGGATCAAATATGGGACTTCAAACACTCTGGAAGCCAGTTTGTCTATGGAGTCACACCCTCAATCTGTTAATATCTTACTGAGGCTAGTTTTCAGATTTAATGTTACTGTGGCTCTGTGTGTGTGTGTGTAAAAACATGGCTATGTTAAGGTTTAATGCTACCTGTAGCTTTAGCTGTCTTCAAAGGATAAGGGGGGAAGACAAATGTGATCTCTTTTAAAACATGATTTATTCAGTGTGTATATATGACAGTGTATATTATGAATGTGTGAGTGTGGACATGCATGTGGAAGTCAGAGGATGCCTTTCCATACTTGACTAACATTCCTCCTATCTACCCTTCATGTCTTGCCATGGAAGGGCTGGGTTACAGATATGCTCCTCTACATTAGGCTTCTCATGTGAATTCTCAGGCTGACACTCAGGCATGTGCTTTTTACACATGTTCCTTCTTCATATGTGATCTTAACACAGACATAAAATTCTTTTTGTGACTCTCGATCTAGTAGGCTGTAAATGGGGATTCCCTATTGGGCAGTGTTGCCCACACAAGAATCCCAAGTGGGTTCATATTCTAAATCTGCTTTTCTGACCTTCTCTCTGATTCTGTAAACATTTCCTAAGAAATGATATATTTTCTAAGAAATTTCACTTCTTCCTTAGGTTAAAAGCTGTTACTGTGTCTTGCTATCAAGAAATTGGAACTGAGAGAATTGGGTATGTTGGAGAAATTTTTGTCTAGCATGTTGCATCTCCAGTACCTTGTCAACCATGTATGGTGATAACAGCACCCAGGAAGTTGAGAAAGAGGGATTCAAGGTCCTTGTTTTACAATGAGTTTGAGGCCAGCCTGGGCTATACAAGGTACTACTACAATACACAGCAGACATACCACACTCCAAACTTGGCTCTCCCCACCATCAATGCCTGTCAATGCCTGGGATGGTGAGTCTTTTTTCATCATCAAGTCTAAACTGAATAATTCTTGTACAGATGACTTGGCAAAGGACAACCTAGATTTATAAGACTACTGTAAAACAGGTGTGGTGGTTCACATCTTTAATCCCAACACTCAGGAGATAGAGGTAGGCAGATCTCTGTGAGTTTGAGGCTAAGTTGATCTACAGAGTCAGTTACAGGCCAGCCGAGGATATACAGAGAGACCCTCTATGAACAAACAAAAACAATCAAACAAGACTCGAATTCTCTGTAGGAGAATCAACCTCAGGACTTGCATTTCTAGCTGCACTGTTCCTTTAACACATAACTCACTGGTATTCATTATTACCTCCCACTGACTCCCTTTTATACTGGGAATCAAACCTATGGCCTCATATTATAGGCAAATACTTTACCATCAAGTTATATTCACAGTTGTTTCTAAAATTCTTTTCCTGTGGGAAATGTAAACAATATCCCCCTCTCTTTCTGAGGACCAATAGGCTGGGGTGTGAGGCCACTAAAGTTCATTCGGGGACCCCCTACAGACCCATGAGAGGGGTGCAAGTAGAAGCATGGGTGGTCTACATAGCTCTGGTGGACTGTCTATCTCCAGAATGGAGGATGACACCCCATGTTGCGGCAGAGGGAGTCCTCTACTCAGAGCTTCCTCTCCTGTATACTATTCCTCCTCCCCACTGGGGCCATGTGCACACAACTGGTAGAGAGGGGTGGACAGGTGAGGGTCCTATGACGCTTTCCATCTCCTCTTTCTACAAGGGAACTGTCAGGAGTCAGTACAGCTGTGATGGTTGTCCTGTAAGAGGCTCACCTGGACTCCTGAAGATACTGGCAGGTTTCCTGGGAGAATAGTCCTACACAACAGCAGCCCGTAATTCCTTGTTTTTTCCTCACCGATGAAAGTTTCAGAAGGCACCAGCAGACCACAGCTGACCCTTAGGAGGAAGTGGGCCAGAGGGCCTGTCTCCTTTGTTCTTATGCTCACTAGAAAATAGAAGAGTTGCTCTTTCACAGGCTTCAAATGATCAGCGAATCTGTGGTCGGGGTTCACTTCTCATGATACCTTCTGCATTTGTAGAAAAATAAAAAAATGTGCCAACAACAAAACCGTTCTACCTCCCTTCATAAGGGTTGTAGTTTGGGGACTGACTCATTAGAACAGACTCATCAGTACCAAGTCCCTGTCCTTTTTTGAGAGCTGGGCCACTATGACAAATGAGGGTAGAAACTAGGAGGCACCAGGTGGGGTTTGTCCGGCATGTTTGTTGTAGCCAGTATGTATGCTTTTGGTTAGAATTGGTTTAAATGGCAGGTGTTTTCATAAGTGGAAGGGTGACCCCGTGTGGCTATTTAGAGTATCACTCAGAATTTCTTGGCTCTTCTGGCTTCAAACTAGGTATGTTGGTTGACCACCCTTTTTTTTTCTTTTCTGGATGTGTCTTTTGCTTCTTTTACATCAGAGTATGGCAGGAGTGGTGCTGTATGAAGGCAAAGGCACATCTGAAGAGATATTCAAATTAAGTCCTGGATGCTGGCTGGGGTTGGAGAGATGGTCCAGGGGTTAGAGCACCTATGTTCAATTCCTAGCACTCACATGCTGGCTCATAACCATCTCTAACTTTAGTTTCATGTGATCTGATGCTCTCTATCTCCATGGATACCAGATACACACATAGTGCATATATGTACATTCAGGAAAAACATTCAAACATATTAAGAAGAAAAACAAAAGGCCTGAATGCCAGAGATGCCACATATAGACACTATGGTTGGGTTGATAGTCCCAGCTGCGCCCAGCTTTGTAGTCTCTGTTCTTGCACAACAGATACATAAGTGAGGTTTGCAAATCTTCCAAATCAACCCATCTACCTCACTGTACATCTGGGAAATAATACATGGTTGTTCGCAGGACTCATGCTTGAGAGTCATTTTCATACAAGAATAGAAAACTGGAAAATTAGAATTAAGAACAAAGCACACATTGAAGGAGTTACAGAGATCATGTGTGAAGCTGAATCAAAAGGATGGACCAACCAGTGACTGTGGCTGCCAGGGATCCTTCCCATAATCAGCCACCAAAAATAATCACTATTGCATATGCCAGCAAGATAATGCTGAAAGGGACCTGATATAGCTGTCTCGTGGGAGGCTATATCAGTGCCTGGAAAACACGGAAGTGGAGGCTCACAGTCAGCTATTAGTTGGAACACAGGACTCCCAAGGAAGGAGCTAGAGAAAGTACCCAAGGAGCTGAAGGGGTCTTCAACCCTATAGGTGGAAGAATAACATGAACTAACTAGTTCCCCTTGTGCTCATGTCTCTAGCTGCATATATGGAAGAAGTTGGCCTAGTTGGCCATCATTGGGAAGAGAGGCCCCTTGGTCATGCAGACTTTATATGCCCCAGTACAGGGGAATGCCAGGGCCATTATGTGGGAGGGGGTGGGTAGGGGAGCAGGGCGGGGATGGGGAAGGGTATGGGGAACTTTCTGGATAATATTTGAAACGTAAATGAAGAAAATATCTAATAAAAAAAAGAAAACTGGACAATCCTGGTGTCAGCCCTGGTCTTCTAAAGAGGACACCAAGATAGGATTACACATGCAAGGGATCTTGGGGGAGGACTAGCTGGATGGCACAGGGATAAAGATGCTTGCTGCCAAGACCAGTGGCCTGAGTTTGATTCCCCAGGATTCTCTCTACTCACTCTGTTTCCCCCTCTTCAGAGATGTTTCCCCCAAAATCTCTCCAAAATTTGTATTACTTTTTATTTGTGTTTGTGTGTGTGTGTGTGTGTGTGTGTGTCTTGGTGCCACGTTTTTACACCTACCAACCACATCTTATGATTAATTGGCCATCAGATTTTGAAAAGGGAAGGATCACTTGTTCTACTTTTTAAAATGAGGAAATTATCACAAAGGGTAGCCACTGGGGATGTAGCTCAGTGGTAACATGCTTACCTAGTGTCTTAGTCAGGGTTTCTATTCCTGCACAAACATCATGACCAAGAAGCAAGTTGGGGAGGAAAGGGTTTATTTGGCTTACACTTCCATACTGCTGTTCACCACCAAAGGAAGTCAGGACTGGAACTCAAGCAGATCAGAAAGCAGGAGCTGATACAGAAGACATGGAGGGATGTTCTTTACTGGCTTGCTTCTCCNTCCTGGCTTGCTCAGCCTGCTCTCTTATAGAACCCAAGACTGCCAGCCCAGAGATGGTCCCACCCACAAGGGGCCCTTGATCACTAATTGAGAAAATGCCTCACAGCTAGATCTCATGGAGGCATTTCCCCAACTGAAGCTCCTTTCTCTGTGGTAAGTCCAGCTGTGTCAAGTTGACACAAACCTAGCCAGTACACCTAGCATGCTTCAGGAGCTCGGTTCAACCCCCAGCACTGGGGGAAAAGGGTAAGCAGAGCATGAGTGTGCAAATCTGAAACTTCAGCACGGAGGCAGGAAGATTATGAATTTTGGGCCAGCAAGGGCTACCTAATGAATTTGAGGTCAGTCTAGAATACATAGTAAGACCTTATCTCAAAAAGTAACATAAGTACTGGTGAGATGGCTCAGCCGTTAGGAGCACTGACTGCTCTGCCAGAGGTTCTGAGTTCAATTCCCAGCAACCACATGGTGGCTCACAGCATCTGTAATGGGATCTGATGCTCTCTTCTAGTGTGTGTCTGACAACAGCTGCAGTATACTCATATAAATAAATAAATCTTTTAAAAAAGTAACATAAAACAATAAAGTAAAACAAAAAAAGGGTGGCCTAAATTGAAGGAAAAATTGAGGAATTCTAGGGCTTCCTTAGACAGTAGGATGTGAGCAGTATTTAAACAGAAGTTTTGGCATAATTGTTTTCTTTTTCCTGTTATGTATGTTACTTATGCATTAATAACAGCACCAGCAGGGCAGCCGTGCTTAGCATCACACCAGGCACAGAGAGAGCAAATGGACTCTCTGTGCCTCACTCTGTCACTTGATCTGGTCCTTGTCATGTATCTGTGGGCTCTACTTTTCTGAAAGGCAATAGTGGTACATGAAGCTAATAAGGAGGCACAGATGGCAGTGACAAACCTGAAGGGGCCATGTGGGGTCACCTTGGAGACACTGCTCTGGGAACATTTGTGAAGCCATTTCTAGAGAAGTTTAACTAAGTGGAGAAGACCCACCCTCAAAGTGGCAGCATCTTCCAATGAGTAGCTCAGATGCAAAGAGTTCCAAGGAAAGAGCTTCATGTGCTGATCCACCTTCTCAGCCACTTCCTGAGTGAGCGTGTCCACCTCTGCCATCCTTGCCTGACAGCAGACTCCAGTTTCTTTGGCCTTCCAACTTAGACTACACAGTAATGACTCCAGGAATCTGTTAAGCCTTCAGCATTGGACAGGGACAGCAGAGACAGGAAGCATCAGAGGCTCCCAAGTATGCAGAAATACCCATCCCTATTGGTTCTGTTGTGTCAGAGCATTCTGCCCAATGCGGCCTTTTCTTTTACAGGAGAAATTAGGTTTCTTAGTTCTGGAATAGGCAAAAGGGAATTTATTGGAGAGACACTGACATATTCTATGATGTTCAAAAGTCACCGAGCAAACTGACAGCTAAAGCTCATGGATTGTCCCAGTAGAACTCTACCACCAATACAATTCACTGCAGAGTTCCCAATCCCCAAGGATGTCATTTCCCTGTGGTACATTTTTCTGGTCTATGTGCTCTGAGATTTCTTTGTTTGGGATCATACTCTCAAGGCTTAAGCAGTGCCTGGAACATGTAAAACAATACTTATTGAATAAATGAGCAAAAATTTATATTGTCCTGATGAATATGAGGCTGGTGATGCCTGGGTCAGGTGTCTGCTCTTTTTTCAAGTGACTATAGCTGGAAGTAGGATAGGACACACTTGGCCACCAATGTCAGCTAAAGGTCAAGACAAGAGTACTTCTCAGAGAAAACAGACTTGAGAAGAAAGTGTTGGTGACACAAAGGTGTGTTACTTATCTTTGCCCATAAAGGCTGACAGGCAATTGGCTCTTCTAGAGAAATGACTTTTTTTTTTAATTTTGGTTTTTCGAGACAGGGTTTCTCTGTGTAGCCCTGGCTGTCCTGGAACTCACTCTGTAGACCAGGCTGGCCTCGAACTCAAAAATCCGCCTGCCTCTGCCTCCCAAGTGCTGGGATTAAAGGCATGCACCACCACGCCCGGTGAGACCTGACTTTTAAGACAATGAGAGTTCACTGTGTCAAGTGTAGTGGTGAATCAGTTAAACCACTTTTGCTCCTACGCTGCACCCATCCAAGAGCTCTCTAGATTTGCAAATGAAAGACACATAGTTGTGGCACACGCCTTTCATCCCAGCACTCGGGAGGCAGAGGCAGGTGGATTTCTGAGTTCGAGGCCAGCCTGGTCTACAGAGTGAGTTCCAGGACAGCCAGGGCTATACAGAGAAATCCTGTCTCGAAAAACCACACACACTCACACAACAACAACAAAAACCAAAACCAAAACCAAAACACAAGACACACATCCCAGCTAATTTTGATATGCTTTGACTAGCTCAATAGTTGAGCACTTCTAAACATCCCCACAACTAGCAAACACTCCCCTTCTGTATTCCTGAGTTAACATCTTTTAGAATCTATATTTCAATCTGCTACTTTAGACCCAATTGGAAAGTGGCCCTAGGATTCTTACATGCAGTTTTATCTTTTTGTTTCCCTGTCATGGAGATTCTTTGTCTCTCCCCTCTCCCTCTGTTTCTTGCCCATGTAATCTACAACTCCTTCCCCATCTCTCTGCCCAGTTGTTGGTTGTACAGCAATTCCTTATTATCAATCAAAGCCAACTTGGGGCAAGGACCTTCAGGTCCCGAGATGCAGCTTTTGGGAGCTGAAATAAGACAGAATATTAGAACCAATTCTCAATAGCCAAGTTTAGTCTCTTCTGTGCTACGGCCAGCCTTCTGATCAGCACACTGGAATGAGTTGAGATGCCATCTATCAAGGGAGGAATTATTATTATTTTTTAAATATAGTTTATTTATAGTTACCTTATGTGTGGGTATCTGTGTGGGGGTATGTGCACATGTATGTATGTAACCAGAGAGGGTACTGGGTTCCTTGACTTATGAGTGGTTGTGAGCAGAAATCTTGCCTGAGTTATGCCTTTCCCTATCTTTGTTTTGGGGACTAGACTCAGGCCATCACGGGTGATGGTGGATATCTGACTCTATTCTTGAAGATATGAGCTGAGGTCAGGTGTGCTCAGAGACTCACAATTCAGTTCCTGCTTTCAGTGCCACCTTTTGACATAAACATTTCTCCAAACTACCCACCTCCCCCGACCCTGCAAGGCTTCTGCGGACTAGTGTATTTCAGGCCTCTGCTGGGCGTTTCCGTTACTGGTTGTTTTATATCTAGTGCACATTTCCTCCTTTTCTAGTATATCCGCCACTGCTGTGCAATGGTGTGTCTGAAGGGAGGAAGGGAAAAGCTGTGTGTTTACACCTTGTGCATTTCTCTTAGCTCCCAGCCTCCCTCTTTTTCTTCCGTTCTCTCTTTTTTTTCAACCCTCCATGTAATCCTGCCTCAACTTCTCAAGTGTTCCAGAACATGTAGGGGTACCAGGGTCTCAGACCACCTCTCAAATCACAGTTTCCTGACTTGAAGAAGTAGTGGCAGCAGCAATGGATGAAGAGTAGAAAGACAAGGAAACCACACACACACACACACACACACACACACACACAGACCACACACACCACATACCACACACCACACACACACACACACACACACACACACACCACACCACACCACATACCGCACACCACACACACACACACACACACCACACATGTAACACACACACACATACCACACATGTACCACATACACACATACACACAGAGCACACAACATGCATACACACATATACACCACACATGTAGTACACACACACACACATACACACAAACATCACCACACATACCACCTTACAGGCAAACACACATATACACCACACATACCACACACCAAACATTCACACACACATACCACATAGCCACTCCATACACATACATACATATGCACATACACATATACACTACACACATACACACAATACACTATACACACTGTACTGGCTAGTTTTGTGTCAACTTGACACAGGCCGGAGTTATCACAGAGAAAGGAGTTTCAGTTGGGGAAGTGCCTCCACGAGACCCAGCTGTGGGGTATTTTCTCAATTAGTGATCAAGGTGGGTCAGGTGTGCTCCATCTCTGGGCTGGTAGTCTTGGGTTCTATAAGAGAGCAGGCTGAGCAAGCCAGGGGAAGCAAGCCAGTAAAGAACATTCCTCCATGGCCTCTGCATCATCTCCTGCTTCCTGACCTGCTTGATTTCCAGTCCTGACTTACTTTGGTGATGAACAGCAATATGGAAGTGTAAGCTGAATAAACCCTTTCCTCCCCAACTTGCTTCTTGGTCATGATGTTTGTACAGGAATAGAAACCCTGACTAAGACACACACACATACACAAACCACACACACATATACCACACATATACCACACACATACATATATACAGACATATACATACATACATACATACATACATACATATATATACACATACACACACAATTACAAAAAACAGGTCTTATGAAACAATACAAACAATATCTTTGCATTGGAATACAGGTTATTTTATTCCATAAAATACATGTTTCTCAACTGAGTTCTCAAAATGACCAATGTTACATTAATTCTATACTAGTTTTCCTTTCCCGTGGGAAGTCATAGTATTAGAGACTGGTAAGGTACCTGTCTCAGGGTTACTATTGCTATACTCAAACACCATGACCAAAAGTAACTTTTGGAGGAGAACTTGCAGTTCCACACAACAGTTCATCATCGAAAGCAGTGGGTGCAGGAACTCAAACAGGACAGGAACCTGATGCAGAGGCCATGGAGGGTGCTGCTTAACTGCGTTACTCCTCAGCCAGCTTGGTTATAGAACCCAGGACCACCTCAGTGGGCTGGACCCTCACCCTAACAACCACTGATTCACGAAACGCTCTACAAGCTTGCNAAAAAAAAAAAAAAAAAAAAAAAAAGAATCAGCGGTTCTTAATGGGAGGCTATTTCTCCCTTTAGGGGACATTTGGCAGTGTCAGAGCATTTCTGACTGCCATAACTGAGGATGTTCTAGCGGCATGTATCAGCCAGAGGTCAGAGGTTACTGCTAAACAAACCCAAACACATAGTCAAAAATGCCAACAGCAGAGCTGGAGAGGTGGCTCAGGGTTAAGATGGCTCTCGCAGAAGACCAGGGTTCAGTTTTTAGCACCCACATGGGGGCTCATAACTGTCTATAACTTCAGTTCAGTTTTATGGAGTCTGATGTCTTCTTCTGACCTCTGGGGCACTGCATGTGTGTGGGTGCACTTACGTACACACAGGGAAACCACCCATCCACATTAAATAAACATATTGAAATCTTTAGAAAAATACCCACAATGCTGAAGCCAGGAAGCTTGCTTCTGCTGGTGATGTGGCTCAGTTAGCAGGACATCTGCACAGCATGCAAAAGGCTCTGGGTACTAACTAGCACCAGCACTGTATGAACTAGGCATGGTGCATACACTATATGAACTAGGCATGGTGCATACACTATATGAACTAGGCATGGTGCATATACTATATGAACTAGGCATGGTGCATACACTATATGAACTAGGAATGGTGTATACACTATATGAACTAGGCATGGTGCATACACTAGCACATTGCTGGGGAGGTGGTTGCAGGAGAAGCAGATGTTAAAAGTAATTTTTGGCTACATACTGAGGTCTTGGCCAGCCTGAGATACAGAAACTTTGTCTTAAAAAAATATATGTTTTAAATTTACAATGTAAATATACCTAGTAGTATTCATCTGTACACTTAGAGTTAACATGGTAGCTGTCACGTGATCTGCCTCTTGGCACAATTAAAACAGAAGGCATCTCTTAGTCTTTATTTACTAAGGGATGTTCCTGTATAAGTAGCCGTTATGACATTTTTCCTGGAGTAAGCTTCTCTGAGCTCAGTCAGGGGATAACTTCCTTGTTAAGATTAAAATCAGGGGCAAAACTCTTTGCAGACACCAGGAGTCAACCCACTGGGCAGGGATTTGCAAACCAAAGATATGAACAAAAGACCAATTAATTGGAAGGCATGTGCCTGGCCAAGCAGGACCCAAGTGGGTCCTTCAGAGCCAGATGTCATCTCTCCAGTGTTTCAGGTAAGAAGTGTTTGGGCAGATCGCTCCGGGCGGGCCTGTATTCCCTCTTCCAGCTGGAACAACTTAGCATTCTAGCATTTGGAGGTGTGAAGGGAACGAAAAGCAATAGACAGCCATGCCAGCTGCAAGAGAGATATGGCCTCCTCTCTCTCAAGACAGAATGCAAGTGTTAAGCCAGCAGAAAAGATGCTTAACACATGACTACATTCACTTATTCTGAACCACATAGGCTGCCTTGTCTACAGAATCAGGAATCTGGGCTCACCAACTTCCTATTTACCAGTGTGATAGGGGCTAGAGTACAACCAATTTATGCTTCTCTCAAACTAGCTTACAAATAAGGGAGACTCAGACTATGGTCATTTCCTTTGGCTTTGACAGTTACTGGAGGGTAACCCCTATCTACTCTTCTAACTGCTGGCCTGGCTGCCTCCCCAGGGCTATACCCCACATACTTGCTCTTTCTCCTGGTTCATGCTCATCTTCCCTCATGGCAGCTTCCTCTCTCCTCCTTCTTCCTCCTTTCATCTCTCCCCCTGAACCAGGCCACTCCATCCTGCCCCCCCTCTAATCCTTCCACTAATTGTTGTAGCCAATTTTATGTAACCAATAGTTTTAAATTAAGGAACAAGGTTCATACAACAAAAACTTGTCAATGTGAGAATTCACTCATAGGCCTAGATCTTCCCTTCAGGTACAGAATTTAGCATTATAATATATAGCAACAGACTAAACGGGGAATAATCTATATCAATAAAACTAAATATATTTCTGCTTTTCTATTTTTCAGGGAGAACTATACAAGCAAGAGTATGAGAAAAAGGAGGGGATGGCAAAGCTCTGGCAGCTTTGTCCTTATGCCCCAGAGATTGCTTCAGAAAGAAACTTGTTAACGAACAAGTTCAGGGCATGAGATGAAAGCCAGACAGCAGGGAACTGAGTTTCAGCAGAAGCCTAGCTTTACAAGCCACAGGGCTGGGGAGAAATGGAGGGCTGCAGGCAGGAGGCCAGTGGGATATGGCTGATGTAGGTTAAATGGAAGATTCAAAGGCAACAGGTATATCTGTAATTATTATTACCTGGTGTGTGTGTGTGTGTGTGTGTGTGTGTGTGTGTGTGTGTGTATGGTGAGCATTGGTGTGTAGTGTTTTGTGTCCCCCAATGCTTGGCTACAGGGCACTGCTGCTTAGCCTTGGGAAGTTTGACCGGGCTTACTAGATACTGTGGCTGGGTAAGTGTTGATGGGATACTCTCCAGGCCTCTATGAACCTCATTAAAATGGAGATCTCTGTCTTGAGTCTACATGACCACAGGCCACATCCTCTACATATGGAGGGGCTTGGGGCATTGCCCTTACATGACTGATGGCCACAAATCTATGGGGGAGATTGTGGCTAGTGACAGGGGCCTGGTGCCTGGGAGCAGGCAAAGCTCCTACCATCCCTTCAGGGTCTCCAGGGCTTCTAGTCTTAGCTTAACTGGGAACCACGCTACCTTTCACGGTCCCATATTGGTGTACATTCACAGAGTCTGGAGGAGGATATTGAGAGTCTCACTCTCTCACCCTCCAACTTAACCTCTTAAGATTGAATCTGTCTTTGAATTTAGAGCTAGGGTAGCAATTAATAAGCTCAACTATCCTTTTGTCTCCACCTTGCACCCCCTACCACTACTTGCTTTCTTCATGGGTTATGGCGATTTCTACCAGGTCCTCATGGTTATGTAGCAAGCACTGTTACCCCCTAAGCTATCACTGGCCTCCAATGTTTAGTTTTGTTCCATTATGTCCTTCAGTGTAAAATCCCACCATCTTTGGTGGCTGCAGTCTCTCCAGCAAGGCTGGCTTGGAAAGAAGGTGATACTGATACATGGATGGGTAAAGTGCAGGGAGAGGGAATCCAGAATCTAGCCTCATTAGAAGATGTATGGGGGCAGGAACTTAGAGCTGGTGCTAACCAAGTCCCCAGGAGTACAGGCATTCTGTGAGAGGAACTTGTTTTCTAGTAGACTCAGAGAGATGGGTTTTGGGTCAAAAGGAAAAGGAAGTGGTCATAATTGAGGCCATACCATTGACTAACAAAGAGGAGGCATGTCTACCTGCTCCATTTGGTGAAGATATACCAGAAGAACCTCAAATAAGGTCTAAATTAGTTTTTGACTTCATCTTTGATTCATCGTGCAGCATATCTTCCTGGTCACTGAAAAAGTCTTCTCACCACACAATTCTAACCACAGGGTTATTTGTGCACATGACATTTATTGTTGATATCTATCAACTTCATGTTACCTGAGATTAGTCAGAATCATTCCGTCAAGATGACCCTCTGAGGGATGTGCGAAACCCATCCACAGTACAAGGGAGAGGGGAACATGTGCAGCTCAGGGAGGGTGTTTGCTCATGCCAGCTGAGGAAGGTAATAGAGGACCTAGTAGTGCAGACAGTTTCTGTGAACTGTCTGCAGCTACCACAGCTTGTTCCTCTTTCCTGATAAAGAAGAAAAGAAGAACGTTAAGGTGTATCATAAATCATACAAGAAACATTCTACATCTATACAAACACAGCCAATGTACCAGGTTCAATTCCTAGCATCAACAACAACAACAACAACAAAAAAAAAAACCAACCCAAAACACCAAAACCCAGAATCCATCTGGGTTAGCTAGATGTGGTGTGTTGGGGCACATGCTTCTGGTACCAGCAGCAGGAAAACAGCGAAGGGGATCACTGCACATTTAAGGCTAGCCTGGTCTACATATAAAGCTCAGGACAGTCATGTCTACAGAGAAAGGTCAGGACAGCAAGAATTACACAGACAAAACTTGCCTCAGAAACAATTATAGTTTAGGACAGATTTCCTGCATATGTGTTCCGCACTCATATATATCTAAAGTACAACAAGCAGTACTGGTAATACTGCACGACTGCATTGCTGCACTGCTGCACTGCTGCACTGCTGCACTGCTGCACTGCTGCACTGCTGCACTAGCCCCTTTGCACGCTGCTCTGGGAACGCACTGTGGGAACTGCTGATTCAGAGTGAATTCGAGGTTCCACAGATTTCCATTTCTTTTCCTGTAGAAATAATTTTCCTGAGTCCAGGTCTCTTTTTTGATCATTTGAAGACTATTATCTTTTGACACTGTATCCTTGTTTTTATTTATGTGTGAAGTAGGTTTTTGGAAAAGTTCGATGAGTATGTAATTCTGGATTCTCAAGTCCATGTTGATTTGAAATGGTGGAGATTCAGAAAGACATACCAATACCACCCTGGCCTGGTCCTGTTGCTCCTTGGAAGTCACATACCTCTGGACCTTCTTTTCCTCATCTTTATCCAGGGACATGGGTTTTTATCATGCCTTTTCTTCTGTTCCCAAAATACTATTTCTAATGAGTTTTATCAAGCAAACACTGACATGGGTAAATTCTGTTTGAAAACACTGATTTTGGAGTTTGATCAAAACAAAAGGGAGACTGGGACACAACATCGGGGGGTGTCACTGGGACACAACATTGGGAGGTCTCACTGGGACACGACATTGGGAGGTGTCACTGGGACACGACATTGGGAGGTGTCATGGGCAGTGGTTACTATGACTGTTGTGGCTGTCTGTGGGGACCACTTCCCTGTGTATTTATAAAAACAGGGAAACTGGGCCACTTTTGACAATGTAGGGCAACTCCTTGGCAGTGGGCAGCTAAGAATAATGTCTCTTAGTGAGTCTGGGTTGAGCAAAGAAGGATGATAACATCTCCATGTCATAGTGGACTCCTGAAATTTACAGTATGAAATGTCAGCCGGTGAGATGGCCCAGTGAACAACGGCTTACTTGTCTGCCTGCTTGATCCGCATGCAATCTCTGGGAGTCATGAAGCAGATTGAGAGAACTGACATGTGCTAATTGTCCTCTGATCCTACATATGTGTAGTACTTTGTTAACTTATACACTCATGCATGCATGCATACACACGAGTGTGTAGAAATCAATTAAAAATAAAATGAGTATCTCTTCATATGCATAATATAAACATCCTCCAGGAGTGTGAAGCTGACGCTTCACCTCTGGGCCTCACACAGGCTAGTCTTGCGTTCTGCTGTCCTATTGCATAGGTTTTCAGTCCTCCTGTGGTTTTCCAGGCAAGTCCCTATTTTCTGGCATCTTTTAAGCCCAACAGTCTCTTTTTGCTTGTTTTGTTTTTTTGTTTTTTCGAGACAGGGTTTCTCTGTTTAGCCCTGGCTGTCCTGGAACTCACCCTGTAGACCAGGCTGACCTCGAACTCAGAAATCCGTCTGCCTCTGTCTCCCAAGTGCTAGGATTAAAGGCCTGTGCCGCCACTGCCCAGCTCAACAGTCTCTTTTTGAAAGCCATGATTATTACCATATAACTTCTGAATGCCTGCAATGTCATCCTTTGTAAGACTGAAGTCTTCTGAATGGCCTCTTTGATAGGTAGGGTACATCACAGTACCGGGAACAGAAGAGTGACTCAGACCCAGAGAGTGGCCAAATTCATGGGTGGCAGCAAACAGGAAGTTCACTCCTACAGTCAGGGAAATGTATATGGTAAATATTAAAATAACTATATAAACACCTGTAATAAATCAATCACATTATAATGGAAAAGATACCCAGTCCCTGGTTTTCTCAGTTATTGGTTACTTCTTTCAAAAGGGAGGAGGCTGAAAGGAGAGTGCATTGCTTGCTTTTCCGTGGTGGGGACAAATGCCATGTCCTAAGCAACTGAAGGAAGAGTTTATTTTGGCTTATGTTGTTGGAGGGATGGAATCCATAATGTCAAAGAAGTTATGGCAACAGCAGGTGGCAGGAAAGCAACCTGTAGATC
>LR751894.1:57480-126079 GCA_902729485.2 Mus minutoides
TCAGTTATTGGTTACTTCTTTCAAAAGGGAGGAGGCTGAAAGGAGAGTGCATTGCTTGCTTTTCCGTGGTGGGGACAAATGCCATGTCCTAAGCAACTGAAGGAAGAGTTTATTTTGGCTTATGTTGTTGGAGGGATGGAATCCATAATGTCAAAGAAGTTATGGCAACAGCAGGTGGCAGGAAAGCAACCTGTAGATCATATTTCATATACACACAAAGGGAGAGACTCAGAGAGTGGGGGAGGAAGGGGAAGGTACAGGAGAAGGGAGAGGAAGGAAGGGAGGGAGGGAAGGAGGAAGAGAGAGTGAGGGAGCATAAGGTAGGGTGCTATAATCCATCAAAGCCTGCCCTCCCCCAGCAAGATGCCACCTCCTAAAGGCTCCATAACCTTCCTAAACTGTGCCACCAACTAGGAACCAAGTGTGCAATTGCAGGCATTCATGGGGACATGTCATATTCAAATTAAAATAGGAAGAACTTTGGTCCTTCAGTGAGTAACCTAAGGTTAAGAACATATAATACCCTAAACCAACCTCCCAGATAAGGAGCCAAAGGAGAACAGAAAAAAATGTCTACAGCAGTTCTTTATGAAACCAGAATTCAGGGAAAGAATTATATGCTTTGCTGGAAGGTGAAGCAGGGTGGTGGGGAGTGGTGGTGGGGAGGGGTGGAGAGGGTGGTGGGGAGGGGAGGGAGTGCACTGGGGAACTGACCCAGTTACTTCAAATCTCTGTGTTGAAGCTTCTGTGGAGAAATTCTGACAAGAGCATTCTTGGGAGCCTTGGGTGTGAGAACTATGTCCATCTCCTTGGGTTACCAAGGAAGACATAATTAAATTCACTGCATATGGTTGTTTTTGGTTTTAATTTGTAGTAATTTAGAAGCTGTTCTTTGTGGCCTCAAGTTCTGAGATAGTTAATGAGTTTAACTTTGATTTTTTTTTTAAAGATTTATTTATTTATTTATTTCCTCGCTCCGGTCAACCCTGCTCACTCCGGCCGCCCCCACTTGCTCAGTCCCTGCTCTCTCCGGTCCAAGGATTCATTTATTATTATTCATAAGTACACTATAGCTGACTTCAGACGCACCAGAGGAGGGCGTCAGATCTCATTACGGGTGGTTGTAAGCCACCATGTGGTTGCTGGGATTTGAACTCATCACCTTTGGAAGAGCAGTCGGGTGCTATTACCCACTGAGCCACCTCACCAGCCCTAACTTTGATAGTAATGTTAGCTTTGGGCTAGGTAGGGACAGCTAACTGCTTTGACTGCTCTTCTGGTTCATATCCTATCTTATCTTATCTCATCCCATTCCATCTCTCACCCCATCTTATCTTATTTATTTATTTTTATTTAATCTGTGCCTATATGTATACTTGTGCCACAGTACAAGTATGGAGGTCAGAGGACAAGCTGTGACAGTCAGTTCTTTCTTAACAAGTAGGTCTCTACATATACCACACACAAATTAAAAAAAGAAAATACTAAATGAGATAAAACATTTAAAGGATCTAGTATATTACTTGACATTTAAGGGGCCTCTAATGATTATAATTAAAGCAATGATCATAGAAGAGACATAGGACACTGTACCTGCGTCCTCACCATCAGTCCAGTACTCATCCTTGTCAAAGTGAGCATCTCCACCTAGGCCTGGCCCAGGTGAGAAGGCATGACCTAGCGTGTTCCCTGGCCCATCAAATGGGAAGTTGTCTCCATGATCTGCAAAAGCACACAGGAATTTCTATCAGTGTCTTGGTTTTTTTTTTTTTTTTTTTTTTTGGCCTTCTACTCTCTCCATAATCATGTGATTATGAATATTGGAGAAAGAAGCCAGTTCAGTTGGTTGACCCTCTTGGTACCAATAGTCAGTTTAACACAGAACGAGCTGGCTGTGGATCTGGTCCAGGCATCTGGCTTTTATTAGATCCACTGATTATCATTGTCGACCATTGTATACTGAAGGCTCACTGGATTCATGATCTTAAACTCTGTGTGTGTGTGTGTGTGTGTGTGTGTGTGTGTGCATGTGTGTGATACTGAAAATAGAAATCAAAGCCTCTCCCATAAGTTAAACATATGTTTCACCAGTAAAAGCTGACTTGAGTGCTCATGAAAGGACTTAAATTTTGAAAGGAGAACACTAATATAAACAGCACACAGGATTAGCCTGAAGGAGCCATCCTTACCTCCCCTTGCGAAGGCAATCATGATATCTGCAGTCCCCCAACTAACCCTCTTGAAGTTCAGTGGGATCTGCATACTCCACAGTCTGAGAGCTTTTTTCACGATTTGATCCACTAAGATCCGAGGTAAGTCTGAAGTATAAGATACAATTCTGAAGGCACACAAGAATTCACTGTTTGAGTTCTCAGGAAAAGGGTTTTGTTGCCTCCACCATAATGAGCTAAAATGAGCCTCACCTGTAGGTGACAATTCTGGAATGCCATTTTGGACTGTTTGGCATTAGTGAGTATTCTGCAACATCTGGCACTCCACACCTAGGTTTCTGCATTATTTCCATGATGCGGGGGGATAGTTTTCCAGTCATGGGCAGGCCAAAGAACTTCTGCATTTCCTTGAGGTTGTCCACTAGACTATTGACCTTCTTTGTTTTAGAGTCGTGAAGGTAAAATTTTCTAAGATAATTCTGGTAGACAGAGAGCAAAAATCTTTTATTTGTAAATCTGCGTCTCTTATACGTGCTGTTGTTGTGGATTTAGATAGTAATTTGAAGACAGAATTGTTATGCAATTATGGAGTAGAGCAAGTATTACCAGTGAGAGGAGATGGAATATTATGCTATTGCATAAGACAGAGAGAAGAATGTCATTGCATACAGTATTCTCCATGCATACCTGGAGGATAAACACACCACCCACTTTCTAAAGCTTGCTCTTATTTTTAGAGTAGTTAGAAGTATCAGTGTGTCTTCAGCAAGCACCACAAAGGTTGGGGAAATGTCTCAGTCAGAGAAGAGCTTACCTCAAAAAATCTGAGTTTGATTCCCAGAACCTATGTTAAAAATTGGGTGCTTCTGTAACTCTAATGCCAGGGAGGGAGAGACAGGAGGATCACTATGTCCTACACACAGACACACACATGCAGACACACACACACTCACTCACACATATACACACATACATGCACAAGCATGTACATACTCACAATACACAATATACATACACATACACACACGCATACACTATACATACATGTACACACATACACATGCACATACTCATACATGAACACACTTGCATACACATACACACAAACACATTCATACACACACTCACACACAGACTCACATATACATACAAACATAAACACATGTACACATATAAACACACATACACACACATACACATACATACATATACACAAACATAAATACATCCACATATACAAAAAAACCACACTACACCCACATATACATATACACTTATACACACATACATACAGAGAGACAGAGACACACACACACACACAAACACACACACACACACACACACACACACAGAGAGAGAGAGAGAGAGAGAGAGAGAGAGAGAGAGAGAGAGAGAGAGAGAGTGAGTTTGAGGACATAGTTAGACCCTATGGGGAGATGTGAGGTTCACTAGCCATACAAGAGCTGCTGCCTTCTGGTTATTATTAATTCCATAGGGAGAAGAAATCATGTGATTGTTAGTTTATCTAGTCTGACTTAACAGTCCAGGAAGAGACCACAGCTCATACCATCCACATGCTTCTTTGTTCAGGTTCACACACTGAGTCTGTAGCAGACCTGGTCTGGAGATTCCTTATCTGTAGTCCCTTTTTCCCTTTTCCTCTTTCTCCCCTCAGCCCATTCTGCTGTTAGCATAGCCCATTTAGGAGGGGTCAGAATAAAACAGAACCCCAGATCTCCCCAAGCATAACTGGATGTCTGAAAGTATCTTGGGTTCTGGTAATGGGATGGAAGATCTTCAACCAGAATATGAAGAGGCAAGACAATTGACAACAGCAATTTATGCAGGCATTAAAGACCCTTCCTAGGGGCAGGCACACATTTGCTGCCTCTGCCTCCCAAGTGCTGGGATTAAAGGTACACAACCATTGCCCAGCAATGCATCTGTTTTATATGAAGACATACAGCTTAGAGAGGTGAAGTTGTAGACAGAAATTGCCCCAGGTGTCTGTAATCCATTTCCAAGGAAGTTTCCTTAGGAAAAGTATACCAGCTGAAAGTGTGTGCAGTGGGAAGATTATTGAATGGCTTACCATCTGCTCAGTCATTTGCTGTCAGTATTAGAGCGTCTGAGAGTGGCTATCTGTCTGAAAACCTCCCATGACTCTTCATTTTACCAAAGCAAATTGACCAACAAGATGTTCTCTTACCTGTTGCAATGGTGTTGCATTCAATACTACAAATTCTTATTACTCACTCATAATAATCATGAACAAATTCTTTAAAACAAACAAACAAACAAATAACAAACATTGTATCCCTCCTAGAGCTGTGGACTTCAATGAGACACTCTTTGGATGACACGTTTGCATTCTTTTCTACTCCTGGTTTTAATTTGAGACAGAACTTGCTCTGTAGCACAGGCTAATCTGGAACTCATCATGTAGCTCAAGTTGGGCTCAAATACACAATGACCCTTCTTCTATTAGACAATCTGTGTGCTAAGCAAAGGGCCTAAAAACCCTTGTAACAGCATCCTGGAGAAAACTGAATCAAAACTTCTAAAAATGTTATTTTGGTAAGGTAGAAACCAGTTATAAATTTGTGATTGAATCTACTTTATCAATCTTTAAAAAAGTCAAACTGAATGTGAAGTATAGCTCTATTTTTCTAATGCTTAAAGCTTATCAGTCATTATCCAATTTATAACAATTTATTTGAAGAAGCCTGATTTCTGAGCTAGAAAAGCTTATCTTGGTTTCTGTCTCTGTTTTGGTAGCAAGAATGTGAGTCAAGGCGACTGAGCTCTATTCAGGCTAGCGCTAGTGTTCAGATGACATACTCTATACTTTATTCCTATGGTCTGTAACCACAGCACACGTGAGCTTTTATCATCATGTTATGTTCTGCTAGTATAACTCCATGGGATAGAACATAGATATGTTTTAGCTTCTATTGTACATGCAAGAATGTTACACCTTCTCTCGGCATTTTCTGACTATAGGTCTCTTCACTGTGAGACTTCATCCTTAGACGTCCAGTTCAGTACAGTTCATGAAAATAATTGCAAGTTGCAATAAACAATAATAACACTTGCCTTTCCTGAGCATGGATGAGATCTCAGTACTGCATTAAGTATGTTATAATCTCTCCACTTGGTGACATCATTATTATATTCTCCAGTCTCTGACTTGGAAAATCTAAGGCCAGAAGTGAAATGACGTGCTAGAGAGCAGATAAAGGAGCTGGCATTCAACGAGAGTTCAGGAAGGCTTGGATGGCTACTCACAGAAAGCATGCACTACTTTTCTAACCAGGAACATTCTGCCCAAGAATATTTACTGCCATGCAAGCACCAAAGGAGAAATCATTCAAAACCACACGTGGAAGGTTGGTGGTGAGGCCAGAGAACCCCGAGCGAGAGAAAGATGTACCTGAGCCTGTTCCCACTGATGTGGGCTCACATCTCCAGCTTCCGGAGACAGTGGCAGGGCCAGGTGACCTGGCAGCAGACACACAAAGCAGAACAGGGTGAGCTGCATAGCTGCCATCAACAGGCGATTGTTCTCAGAGCTACTTTGATGTTTCCTGACCGGGGCTGGAGAAATTTATATGGCTTCTTAGCCCTGAATATGGAAATAGGTGACTCATTTGCACACTTTCTTTCTTTTTTGAATTTAGCAACAATGAGGAAGTACTGTGTTTTTATATTGGCAGGAGGAACACATGGCATTTATCTTTTAGAGGACCATTCTCCCCCCCCCCCGCCCCCATGCTGAATCCACAAGAAAACTTATCTTATTTATTGGAATCAAATTACTACTCTTTGAAGTCTTATCAATGACAAAGTTTTGGATCTGTCATTGTATTCTGTATCTTACAAGGATTTTTCTAAACATTTATAATATGTGGAACAGAGCATATGTTACAACCAGCATCACTGAGCAGGTACCACAACACCACCAATGCCAAGAAAGAATATCGCTGCACCAAGCTGATTTATAGATGAATGTATAGATGAATCATGCCTGGGATCCAGAATTCAGGAGGCTGCGGAGGCAGGAGACTGCAAGTTTGTGGCCACATAATGGCTACATAGCCAGATCATGGGCTGCATAGGGGGTATAATGATTAAAATAGGAAAGAGGAAAGGAAGGAAGGAAAGAGAAAAGGAAGATGGAAGGAAGATGGAAGGAAGAAGGAAGAAGGGAGGAAGAAGGAAGGAAGAAGGGAGGAAGAAGGGAGGAAGAAGGAAGGAAGAAGGAAGGAAGAAGGAAGGAAGAAGGAAGGAAGGAAGAAGGAGGAGCCGGAGCATCGCTGGTGTTTCATAATTCTTTGTAAAGGAGAGAGACAGGCATTGCAGGTGCAGGGGCTGTGTAGTGCTACTGCAGGTCTAGCCTCTGGTCTCCGCTCTCACAGCCTCCTATCTGAGTCACACTGTTGAGTACCCTTTAATCAGGTGGTTTCTTTTCTCACTGGGTAGTGCTACTCCTAATTTCTTCAATTAAGGACTTCCACCAAATCTTCAGGAAGAGCCCTGCATGACTTATGTCTGTACAATAAATGAGTATTTATAGATGTAACCTGCATCAGGAAACCACAGTGCTATAAGATGTTTCAGAGTAAAATCTTGGATCTTTTCTTATCTCAGATGACAAGACAAGCCACAGGCTGGGAGAAAATATTGCAAAAAACATGCAATGAAAGACTATTCTTTTTTTTTTTCCCTTGTTCCAGTCAATCCCGCTTGCTCCGCTTGACCCTGCTCGTTCCAGCCGTCCCCGTTCGGCTCCACTCGCTCTAGCCAGCCCTGCTCACTCCAGTTGGTCTCTCCGTTCCAAGGATTCGTTTTCTTATTTTAATTTCTAAGTACGCTGTAGCTAACTTCAGACGCACCAGAGGAGGGCATCAGATCTCATTACGGGTGGTTCTAAGCCACCATGTGGTTGCTGGGATTTGAACTCATTACCTTCAGAAGAGCAGTCAGGTGCTCTTACCCGCTGAGCCATCTCACCAGCCCGAAAGACTATTCTTAAAACTATATACAGAACTCCTAAACACAAGAACACAAATAATCTGATTTTAAAAAATGCACCAAGGACCCAAACAGATAATTTGCCAGAACAGACAAATGCTAAGTAAACATAAAAAGATGTTTCCCATTGCACTTACCAGAGAAATGTGAATTTAAATAGCAACAAGCCAATTAAAACCCATGAAAAATGCTTCAAATCCTGAGCATGCAACAGTAAAGGTAAGATAGACTGGGGGACAGTCACTTAGGAATACAGTCTGGCATGCCCACAACTAAATCTCTAGCTACCATATGATCTAACAAATGTACTCTTTCCTAGCCATAGAGGAAATGAAAATTTATGTCCATATAGGAGCTGCAAGTGCATACTTATAAAACTTCGATTTACACTGTTTAAAACTTGAGAACAGTCAAGATGTCGTTCGGAGTGGGAATGGCTGGACAGACTATGGTAAGCCATGCAAAAAGATTGATTATTCAGCACTCAAAGTAAGAGAGTAGTCAGAAGGCAAGGAAAAGCCTTAAATGAGTTCTGCTAAGTGAAGGACCAACAGGAAAGGGTTAAAACTTGATTCTGACTAGATGCCATTCAGCCTGTGAAGGCAGCAGGCAGATCAGTGGTTACAGCCACAGGGTGGAGAAAGGGTGGCCTAGAGTTGAACTACAGAGCACAGAGGGTTTTTAAGAAACAATAGAATGCTCTGGCATTGTAATGATTAATACATGTCATCACACACTTGTCTGAAACTTTAGAATGTACAACACCAAGAGTGAGCCCTGTGGATGGAGGAAAGAGTGCAAGCATGGTGTTTGTAATCAGGCTGGAAAGCTTTCTAGCCTTGGGTGCAGGGAGTTTGGACTTCATCCTTCTGAAAGAAGAAAGAACTGCAGCTGGCTTTGGATTGTGAGAAAATGCTAGTGCTGTTCTGAAGATGGATTGTGGCAGGAAAGACAACTCTGCTGAGGGCCACCAGACAGAGACAGCCAGGGTGAGAGAGGGAGACCCAAACCCTCGCCGAGATAAGAGGAAAGGAGGAAAGATGCAAGGCGTGCCTGCCGGGAAACCAGGTTTTAGCTCTCGCCCTGCCTTCACAGCAGGGAGGCAGGCAGCACTGTGAATGGCGGCACAGGCTCTGCAGATAAGCTCTTCCGGAGAGCTGAGAGCCAGGACTCAGCTCAACATGGCTCTCCTTGCTCTGCCCAGATGTTCCTTTCTCACCACCCGTCCCACACGAGGCCTGCATCACTCTTGAGACCCTGTTGCTGGAGGGAGGACAGCAGGACCTTTGGTTTGCAGGAGAGGTTAACAGCATAGCCCTGAAAAACATCAATTCAGGTACTGTATGAATATGGCTGAAGATCAAGAACATTCGGTTATGAACATGAAAAGAGTCAATTTGCAAACAGACACACCCACTTTCACCTTCAGAATCACCGCTGGGGACATACCTTGCACAGGAGAAAGGATAGGAAAGAGGCTGGTGGCAGGCTGCCACAAACATATGGCATCCAGTGTGGGCATTTACTTTGCAGTTCCTGACCCCTTAGTGCCTGATCCCTCTAGACCACCAAAGACCCAGCTTAATTCACCTGGTTCATTTTAGGAAGTGGCTACTACTTGTGGTTGGCAGCTCCCTGAACCATTCTCAGGAAGGAGGACCTGCTTCCTTCTGATATGACAATTTCAGGCTAGACTCATTTATGGAAAGTGGAAAGAGAGATAAAAACAAAACAAAACAAAACAAAAACCAAAACCAAACAAAAAATCAATCCAAGAGAGACACTGCTGAGAAATTTCTTGCCAAATTTAGTGATGTTTCTCTGGAGAACCAAACTTCTTGAGCAAATGTTCTGGGGTATTACTCAGCCTGTTCTTGGCATTCCTTGAGTAGCTCCCCTGGTAAAAAGATCCACTTTCTGAAAAGAAGCCTCCTCAGTCTTCTGAACACAGATCACATCCAGCTGCTTAGTGAGTTTGCAAGGAGCATAGTTTAACACAACATACTGGACAGAGAACTTGCAGAATTGTCCACCAGTACTAGGATCAGGTGTCATGCTCAGGCATCCCCTCTGGCAATGCACAGAGGGACACTATCCACAATGCTCTGCAGTATGTAAAGGAAACATCAGAGAGAAAGTAGGCTTGGAGAAGCTTAGGGAATCCTTCCATAGCACAAGAGAAGTTCCCCTTGTACCTCCTCTGGAGCAAGCATTTGCTATACTGTGTGTCTCAGAGTCCTTTCCAATTCACTTCACATTCTGAAGTTTTCCAGATTTAATTGTCCTCTGGTAGTTGTTATTAAGTTCTTCTTAATGGCTTCAACTTTTTATTGGTGAATTATATTTATAAATGTTGTACCACAAGGCCAAGTGTAGCACCTACTTTACAGGATCAGGCACTAAGGAAGAATGTGTATGTTTGCTTGTGACAATGATGAAACATAACCATTGCTGGCTACTATGTTACTGGTACTTAAAACATACACACCATCTCTCTCTCTCTCTCTCTCTCTCTCTCTCTCTCTCTCTTTCTCTCTCTCTCCTTTTCTCTCTCTCTCTCTCCTTTTCTCTCTCTCTCTCTCTCTTTCTTGAGCAAGGCTTTATGAAATGACTTCTAAGGAAACCCATTAGAACTCCAGTGTTGGGGCTTGTATTGAATGCCAGTGCTAAATTTCAGGGAACATTGCTGGTCTGCGGTGTACCCGAAATTATAGAATAAAGAACTGTTGTTTAAAATGAAAGAAAGAAAGGAAGGAAGGGAGGAAGGAAGGAAGAAAGGAAGAAAGAAAGAAAGAAAGAAAGAGAGAGAGAGAGAGAGAGAGGAAGGCAGGCAGGCAGGCCAGGATTTAGAGCAAAGAAAACAGAACAAAAACTTAGGAGCTGGTCGGTTCAGGATCAGAGAAGAAAGAATTGGAGGTGATCTGAGCCTAATGTTGGGATAAGGCTTGTAGAAGAAGGGACAAGGGTGGCCATTACCAGGGAAAGAGGGATTGGCCATGTCTAAGTCATTGGTGTCAACACTGGGTCTTGACTTTGAGAGTTCAGCTGGGAAGTCATGTCCAGAACTCACAAGCACACGACACTATGCAGATACAGGCTGTAAAGAACTCACTGTTAAGGGAGGAAAAGCAACTTGTGGGTGTGTAAAATGGACATAATGTAAAATTTGCCATTTTAACCTTTAACATTTTAAGACATTTATTTTTTATGTTATATGTATGACAGATTTGCCCAAGTGTGCATCTGAGCACTATGTGTGAGCCTGGAGCCCATGAGGCCAGAAATAGGTATTGGATTTCCTGGAACTGGAGTTATAGATGGTTGTGAGCCATGGTGTGGGTGCTAGGAACTGCTGCAAGAGCAGCCAGTGTTCTTAACCACTCAGCAATCGCTCTAGCTCCATCTTAACCTTTTAAATTACAGTATTTATTTCTATAGGAGTTGGTTCTACCACATGGGCCCAGGGTATAGAACTCAAGGTGGTCAGGCTTGGCAGCAGACACCTTTACCTATGGAGCATCTCACTCACCCTAACCCTGCTTTTACCATTTAAAAATGTCCAGTTCAATGACACTAACATGTCACCATGCTCTACTATGGTTAAGGTGTTCATTTCCAGAACACTCCATCATTTCAAATAGCTATCTTCTTGCTCCTTTTCTCTTAGTAATCTCTATTGTCCTTTTTTTTTTCCTGTGACCATTCCAGAAATTTCACCTAAATGCAGCTTTTCCAGGTAGTTGGTGGTGGCACACATCCTTAACCCCAGTGATTGGGATGCAGAGGCCGGCGGCTGGCATGCAAGTGCATGCACTTATGGAGGGCAGATGACAGTGTTGAGTTCTGCTCTCCATCCCTTGACACCTTGATTTTATTTTAGACAGGGTCTCTCACCAAACCTGAAATTCAAAGAATGGGGAGGTCCAGGGATCTGTCTCCCCAGACTGGGAGCACAAGTGTTTGCTTGTCTGTTTACATAGCTGTGAGCATCAAAACTGAAATCTTCAAGCAACTTTAGCAATATCACAGCGGCTGCCTCTCTTTTGTCTGCTGGATTTTCTTTTGTCTTGATATGAGTTTTTTGCTTTCTTAATCAACCATATTCACCTGGTTATTATGTTAAAAAGGAGTTTTCATGTTCCTCCTGTTTCACAGTGACACAAAGTTTAACCTCTCTGAAATATAGATTCCTTACCTGAAAAATGAGGTCATTTCTGTTTTTTTTTCCCCTGGGGGCTAATGAAGAAACAAAGTTCATAAAAGACTGAACAGTGTTTTGGGAACCTAGTAAGAGGCCAGAACATGTTAGCTAGTATCAGCGTTGTTGCTATTAATATTCCAGGAGCTCTGTGTGTGTGTGTGTGTGTGTGTGCCCCCATGAATATCTGTGCACCACATGTATGCAGTGCCCTCAGAGGCCAGAAGCAAGGCTGTAGGATCTCCTGGGTCACCTTGGTGCTAAGAATTGAACCCAGGTCCTTTTGAAGAGTAGCCAGTACTCTGAACTGCTGAGCCATCACCCCTATTCTGGGAGTTATGTGATGTAATTTTCTGTTTTTTTTTTCATATCGTTGAACCTAGTGTGGAAATATGACAAATATAGAAGAAACAGAAAAGGCGGGAATACATGTGTCCTAATAATCTTTATTGAAATTGTTAATGCTATATTCTTTGAAACTTCAGGAAGAAACTGCTTTAAATATTACAGTTAGCAAAGGAGTCTCCTTGTCTATTCCCTCTGAAAACAAGGAGAGCACAGACGTTAGCAGGAAGCTCTCTGGCTACATGGTGTGGACAACAGAACAGATACAGGAAAACAAGTCTAAAGACCAAAACCTGACAAGCCAGATGTTAGGACAAGTGACACAGACACGTTCTAAATGTCTAAAAATGTCCCACATCAGGAGAAGGCTTGAGACAAAGGGCAGAAAGACAGGAGAAGTCCTTTGGAGTCATTGACCAGTCCACTATGTTTAGGTGAGAGGCTCTGGACAAAGTGGTAACAGAAGCTCCTTGAAGTTCCTTACAAAGGAGGTGTGAACAGTTCCATTCACCTTGCCTCTAGGCACAGCCACCATTGTCCTGAACCACCACGGGAATCTGGAAGAGAAAGGAACAGAAAGGGGAAGTGAGAGGAAGCAAGTGGAAAGGAGGGTTTGTGTAATCATGGCCCCAGCTCAGAGTTCCCTTCTGCTGTAGGCATTCCCCACTCTCAGAGGAAGAAGGCAAAACAAGGTAGCTAACAATTCTGCTTCTCCTTGACCACCTAATCCTAACCTGCCAAGAATCTGGACCTTTATAACCAAGCATATCTCCCTTCGGGGGTGTGGTGTGGTGTGGTGTGGTGTGGAGGTGGTGTGGGGGTGGGGTAAGGAGCAGAGAAACTTAAGTGGGGGCTAACCATTTGCCCTATCAGTTTAGGTTTTGCAGGTTATCTTCCAGAAAGGAAGGGAAATGACCATCCTTGTTCCAGGTCAAACACTGAGGCTAGACATGACTTGTTATGTCTGGCCTCTTCCACATGAAGTAGCCTCATGCAATAGTATGGATTTTATTCGATAATGAGCAGTGGAACATAGGTTATAGCTCCATATGTCAAACAATTTACAAATTCATAATAAGTGTTAGCTTTTAAAATAAATAAGTCTTTCAATAATTAAATTTGCTTCCTGCCTTGTTGCTTGGATTTTTCATTTCTGTTTGCTTACAGCCTTAAACTCTGGCCAGAACTACCCAGAGAAGCCCTGCCTTGACACCTCCCTGCCCCCTCAGCACCAAAAAAGAAAAGAAGAGAAAAGGAAAAGAAAGGAAAGGAAAGGAAAAAAAAGAAGAGAAGAGAAAAGAAAGAAAAGTAGGCAGTCAAGGGTTGGTGTTGCATGACTTTAATCCAGCACTCAGAACGCAGAGGCACGCAGATGCCTGAGTTCAAGGCTAGCCTGGGCTACACAGAGAAATCTTGTGTCATTAAAAAAAAAAGAAGAAGAAAAGAAAAAAGAAAGAAAGAAAAAACAAAGCACACTCGCAGTTATTTACAATTCAGCAGCTACTACATTGACAAGTAGTTTATTAAGATATTTTTCTAAATAAAAAGAGTATTTTTAATCTCTCTCTCTCTCTCTCTCTCTCTCTCCCTCCCTCCCTCCCTCCCTCCCTCCCTCCCTCCCTCCCTTCCTCGCCTCATTTTTTATTTTGAAACAGGCTTTTTATTGGGCTATTCTGGCCAGTCCAGAACTTGCTAAATAGACCAGGCTGTCCTCAGACTCATAGAGATCTGCCTTAATCTGCTTCCCAAGTGCTGGAAAGCTAATTTCTTTGGAGTAGTCAAGAACCTGCTGAGTCCCTCAGCAACACCAGGTAACATAAGCTCCCGCAGTCTGTTTGGAGGTGATTTGTAATTATGATGATATGTTATTTTGTCACTGAAGCAAATATTTTACTTTAGGCTGTGTCTACAACTTTAGCCACAAATTTACTCAGGGTATCTGAGGATTAATCTGAGGGTATTGGATGCTTCTCTCATATTTTGATAAGCAATGAAAATATTAATTAGATTAATGTGTAGGGTAAAAACAATGATTGGTACCTTTTATTACCTTGTATATATCTGTAGCTTTAAACAGCCTTCACCATTAAAGCCAGCAATCATTTCTGACTTATTTTTTCATTTTTGACTCTTTGACAGTTTCATATATGAAATATGAATCTAGTTATGTTCACTCCAATTCTTTCTCTCATCTGCTTCCTCACCTATCGGGACTTTTACTCTTCCCAACATGTCCCCTCCTATATTTGGGTTCTCTAAATTTGATGGAATTGCTTGCATGGCCATGGGTAGGAGGCTTTACTGGAGCATGGCTGGTGTAGCAGTGGCTACACCATGGGAGAAAATGCTCTCTCTTTTCGCCTTTAGTAGCTGACTCCCAGTTTCCTGACACTTCCCATCAATGCTCCACTCTCTTCAGTTTCCCAGCTCATCAATATTTACTCTTCCTTTATCAACTCTTCAGATCCATCCAGGTTATCAATGTCAAAGGAAGATCTCTAGTTTTCATTGACTTTCCCATTAAATATTTTGTTTTCTTTTTCTTTTTTTCTTTTTTTGAACAGGGTTTTTCTGTGTCCTGGGCTGTCCTTGAACTTCTGATTTCTTCCTTCTACCTCCTAGTGCTGGTATTTCAGGCACGGGTCACATGACCTGGTTTTATGTAGTACTGGCAGTTGAACTCAAGTCTCTGCATACTGGGCAAGCATCTGACTAACTCACACCCTCACCCTGTCTCCTAATCTTATGTTTGTAGCTGGAAACAGTTCTCTCTTTTTCAAGAAAGTTTGAACATTAGTAAGCAAGTAAAGGTTCTTTGGAGGAAAAGTAGCCTTTGTGGCCATCTCACACTCTACGTAGCCTGTCCCTACCTCATCAGCACTTAGGAGTGGTTTTATCTGTGCATAAGAGTCTTTCTTACTTGTTCTTGTTGGCAGTAGCTTTGCCTCTCTGACCTCTCAGGTCTCTTGTATTCTAAAGGAGGGGTAAAAATAGCTCACAAGATGCTATTTGTGGGCTTTCTCTAGGATGTTTCATTTGTAAAGATTTTATACAAATTTCTCGTTTTAATTTACAGTATGTTTTTACTTAAAAAGAAGCTTTCTACATTAAATATTTAAGTAAAGACAATGTAGATGGCATATTGACACCTTCAGCAATAAGCACCAAGTTCTTTTGTAAGGAACTGCTAGAGGCATAATGTATTTAATATTGAGGATGCCAGGAGCTGAGTCGCCACAAGCTGGATTGCTGGTGATCTTACAGAAGAAGAAACAGGCCCATCTTCAAAGTGGCCAGAACTACTGAATGTTAGAAACAGGACACAGCTCCAGAGCCTGGGGATTCTTCTTCATTTCATGCCTATCTGTCTCTCCATCCCCTTCCACTCTCATGCCTTCCACTTACTTGTGAGGTACAGGTGCATGCCATGGAGTAAAAGACAGAAGAGTATGCAAAGTAATCGCCACTGTCCAACTGATGGTTCTTAACATCCCTCCTCTGAGTGTCTACATGACTTTCAGATTCATTCACAGATTGAGAAAATCCATATAAAGCACATGCCAGGTGCTGTAGAAGGATTGGATAACAATAAGAGTAAGACATAGAATCATTCTCTGGTAGTCAGAGTTTGGGCCTGGAGAGAAGGCTCTGTGGTTAATAGTGTTCACTGTTCTTCCAGAGGACTTGGAGTTGAGCTCACAACATCCATGTGGATGGCTCACAACTATTTATAACTCCAGCTCCTGGAGATCCAATGTTCTTTTCTGGTCAGCGAAAGCAATGCCACGCTTAGGAAGCCTGTCATGCCTAACAAACACCCCTGGTCGCCCCTAGGAGAGGTGACTTGGTTCTCTTGATGGGTGATATCTTGTTTAAGGATTCAGTCTTGAAGACTGACAGACCACCACTATCACTGTCATTGTCAGGCAGATCAATTGTCCCTGGCCTCATGACTAGCCTCTTACCAGGGCTGTGTTGTTTATGGCTCCATTGTGTTCATGGGGTGAGGTCAGAGTGTGAGGGTTCAGGAATAGCCACACACACCACTCAGACACCAACCTTGGTTAGGTATCAATGGTTTATAAAACACACACTCCAAGACTGATTAATCAGGATCAGAGCCAGGAGTCGGGAGCCAAAACTGCAACACTCTCGATCCTCTGAACTAGTTTTTAATATGGAAAAACAAGGAACAGGTGCGTTTGCAACATTTACATTTGCAACAAACGTACAGGCTATCTAGACAGAGCAGCTCTGTCTGACCTTTAAGCTGATAGGCTGGGTCTAGAGGCAAGGAGGCTGGGGGATCTCCAAAGTCCACGAGGCTCCCTGACAAAACTTGTTTTTGTCAAGGCAAGGAACAATAGGTCAAGTTAAGGTTATGAACTACAAAATGAAGGCTGAGGGGATATGGTAGAGCTCTTATCAAGTTTTAATATTTAACAAGAGCCCAGCTGACTCACTGTCTACCACATGCCTCAGTCCTCAGCAGACGGTCTCCGATCTTGGCACTGAGGTGAGGCAGAAAGGCCAGCACATCCTGTGCTTCCTCCTCTGAGTTCACTCTGCCACTTTCCCAGAAATCATTGTCTTTGATCTCATAACTGGCTAATCTTTCAGATCATGATGAATGAATCAAGAGGCTTGTAGCTCTTCAGAGACCTGTGTATTCTTACCTGGGACCATTTCACTCCCCTCCAGACCCAGGAGGTGCCCTTCAGTGTTGTCAGTGCCTATTGTTTGAAGATATCCAGGTATGAATTCCTTACTCCCGGTGAGCGAAAAGGTAGTGAATCACTGTGCTCTTTTCTATTACCATATTCCCTGCTACCATTATGTTACAGACAAGGAAGATGAAAGTAAGCAGTTAATGAGTGGTTGAGACCAATTAAAGCTCATCCCAAGACCAAACCTGCATTTGTGTGTGTATATGTGTTTCTGTGTGGAGCACATATGTCTATGAGTATGTGTCCGTGTGTGCATCCATGTTTCTTGGAAGCAGAATCCAATGGCTGGGATATTTCTAAACTGCTCTCCTTACTTTTTTTTTTTTTTTTAGATGTTTTCTTCATTTACATTTCAAATGTTATCCCTTTTCCTAATTTCTTCTCTGAAAATCCCCTATACCCTCTCCCCTCCCCTTACTCCCCAACCCACCCACTCCTGCTTCCTGGCCCTGGAATTCCCCTGTACTGGGGCATATGACCTTAGCAAGACCAAGGGCCTCTCCTCCCATTGATGGCCAACTAGGCCATCCTCTGCTACATATGCAGCTAGAGACACGAGCTCTGAGGGTACTGGTTAGTTCATATTGTTGTTTCTCCTAGAGGGGACACAGTCAATAAGACAAAAAGGCCAGATTGGAAGAGATCTTTACCAATCAAAAATATGATAGGGGACTAATATTCAATATATATAAAGAACTCAAGAAATTTGATTCTAGAAAAATCAAATAAGCCCATTAAAAATGGGGTACAGAGTTAAACAAAGAATTCTCAACTGAGGAATACTGACTGGCTGAGAAGCACCTGAAAAAAATGTTCAACATCCTTAATCATCAAGGAAATGCAAATCAAAACAACCCTGAGATTCCACCTCACACCAGTCAGAATGGCTAAGATCAAAAACTCAGGTGACAGCAGATGCTGGCAAAGATGTGGAGAAAGAGGAATACTCCTCCATTGCTGGTGGGATTGTAAGCTGGTACAACTACTCTGGAAATCAGTCTGGCGGTTCCTCAGAAAATTGGACATAGTACTACTGGAAGATCCAGCAATACCTCTTCTGGGCATATACCCAAATGTTCCAACTTGTAATAAGGACACATGCTCCACTATGTTCATAGCAGCTCTTCTTACTTTTTGAGAAAAGACCTCCCACTGAACCTGGAGTTCACCAATTCAGCTAGACTGCTGATCCCAATGAGCCCCAGAGATTCTCTCTTTTGACTTCCAAAGATTAGAATTATAAATGTATGTTGCTGTGCCTGGCTTTTAAAGTGGGTGTTGGGATCCAAACCCAGTTCCTTAGATATGAACACAATAAACACTTTACCTACTGACAGATCTCTTCACTTGACAAACCTGTGTTCTTAATTATGCAAACTACTTTCTCATCTTTCTGGCATTATTTAAAATTTAGGTAAGTATGTACACAAAATGATAGTTATGGGAGCATAACATCCCCATATATGGCTGTGGGGGACCAGAAGATGCCATCACAGACTCCCAGAACCAACTTAAAGTACATGACAATGAATGCCCAGTGGCACCTTTCAATTTAATGCACTGATTTTGTGTGTGTGTGTGTGTGTGTGTGTGTGTACTTTATGGTTCTCGGGCTTGAGTCAGGTTCTCATACATGCTAGGAAGTATTCTACCACTGAGCTACAACCATAGCCCCCAGATATTATTTTAAAATAGTTTAGAGTTTGGATTTAATACATAAATGTTTTCAGACTTACTATGATGTTTATCTTATGTTATTTTTTGATTCAATAAACCCTTTTTAGAGGAGAAAGCCTTGGGAGAGTAAAGCCAGGCATGTCACAAAGCCCCTGCATACCCTTGAATGCAATGGCTGGTAGGTTTTGGTAATTCCCAATTGATTACTTTTGATCTTTAAAAATTTATGTGTATGTGTGTATGTTTCTGCACCATGCCTGTGGAGGTCAGAAGAGGGCGTAGGATCCCAGGAACTGGAGTTAAAGGTGGTTGTGAGCCACCTGTGTTTGTATGCTGCCTGATGCAAACCTGAGAGGTAAACTCAGACACTCTTGAAGAGAAATAAGCCCTCTTAACCAGTGAGCCATCTCTTGAACTCCCTATTTGTGGCCTTTCCTGTCCTGATGTAAATTATGTCCACTTTAGCTGGCACCTTTTTTGGGACTATTAAATAACAGACTCGATTCCTTTGCTGTTAGGATTTTCTCTTTCTGTCTTCTCAGCCTCCCCCTCTCCTGCTCTTCCTTCTCTCCTCTCCTCTGCCTCTCCCTTCTCTTTCATTTCCTCCTCCTTGGTCTCCTTGACCTTGTCACCCTCCTGCAGCCTCCCAACTGCTGGTGTCATAGGCTAGTACCTTCACACTTGGCCTAATTTTTTCCCCTACTTCTTTGATTTGAACGTTTCCCCTAGTTATTCCACCACTTCAGTCAGTCACAGCACTGAGCCTCGTTCTAGTCATTCCTGTCTGAGGATTTCCCATGGTGCTTTGCACAACCACAAGAGTTCCCTTTGGTGACTAAAACTGTGATGCGGCTTCTTCTTTCCTGAGAAGCACATTATTATTATTATTATTATTATTATTATTATTATTATTATTATTTTGGTTTTTCGAGACAGGGTCTCTCTGTATAGCCCTGGCTGTCCTGGAACTCACTTTGTAGACCAGGCTGGCCTTGAACTCAAAAATCCGCCTGCCTCTGCCTCCCGAGTGCTGGGATTAAAGGCGTGCGCCACCACAACCGGCTGAGAAGCACATTATTGACTGGACTTTCTTACCTCTTGAAGTTCAGACTGGCCTGAGATGATGCCCCAGATCTATATGCTAGCAGGGCTAGTTCTGTAGGGACAGAATTTTTCTTTAGGGCTCGGGTTTGGAGAATACTCATGAGAAGACAGACCCAAGGCCCTTGAGGGTCTGACCCTAGTTTGTGTTGCTCTGCCAAGATCTTTTTTTTTTTTTTAAAGGACTGAGCCATGATCTAGTGTTGGAACTTGGAATACTGTGGGCTACTAGGTTTTGCAGTGTTCAGCAGTTGGCTAACATGCAGGAGATGACAGAGGGCTATAGCATGACCATGGACTTTGGAGATAGCTACATCTGGATTCAGATCTTACTTTTGCCATATAGGCAATTCACAGCTCTAAAACAGGTTAATACAAGCATGCTTGGACTTCCTTGTCTCTGATGCCTGGATCCAGGTAGGATAATTTAGTTGTCTCAAAATTAAAACTACACATTCCAGCCTTTGTCTCATGGCTTTTTTTTTTTTTTTTAATAAATTCTAAGATGTCCACAGACTCAGTGGACAAGAAATTAAATGTCCATTCCATTGGCCAAACTGTAAATATCTGTTCCATAATTTCTTCCAACATATAGGGAATTTATACTGTGGTTTAAAGTATCCAAGTGGATGGTAACACCTGGCTGGGTCCTGTAACAAGCTGTTACATCATGGCAGGAGTGTACAGAGGAGAAAAATCATTGACACCAAAAGTCGGGAAGCAAAGAGGATGAGAAGAGGGTTCTACAAACTATAGATATCTATATTTAGAGAAGCATCCATCTAATGTGCAAGGCTGGTCTGTCTATACCTTGGATCTAAAGCAAAACAAACAACAATACAATTCATCCAACTAAATCTCCTGTTTCCCTCTCAAGGGGGTCAAGAATCTCTGGAGGAGGAGAATGTGGATAACTTGGTGCCCTGGAACATTCCAGCTGTGCATTTCAGAAAGATGGGAAGTTGCCACAGAGGCTCAGGGCATTCTGTTACCTTAAGTTTGAAAGGCAAGGCTCATTAAAAAGACTGTGGGCATTTTAAAAGGAATTCCCAGCAGTGTGGTGGTAACAGCACCAGTGAAAGGAAGAAAAAAAAAAAAAGGAGATAATCTGGACAAAGAACAAAGGCTGTAGACGCAGAGTAAACAAACCACGACCTGTTCCCAGGAAAAGGCCAGGGTGTCAGAGTACAGGGATCTGTCCCTGTGCTTCTCAGACCGTTCAAGAAGAACCAGATGTCTCATTGATGAAGAATGTAACTTGTAAGGTGTCAATGCTGAGGGCAGCGTGGGGACAGACTCTTGGCCTTGCAGTATATTGCTCATTGCTTAGCCTGGCTTTCCTTTTATCTCCTTTCAAATGCCTCTAATGCTTCTTCCCTTTTGGGCTCCATCTAGGAGCTCCCTGTCTGTTCACAGGCTTCAGCAGGTTCCAGTGCAGAGCTGAGAACTGCTGTGTGACACAGAGAAAAGCAACACTCTTCCTTCAGCTCTGCTGCATGCATTTGCGTTGCGTGTGCCTGAACTGAAGTGGGTCTCAGAAGGTCCAGGATGCTCAGACTTAGGCTCCACTCCCTAGCTTTAATCTCTTAGCTCTGTCAGGTTAGGTTCACTGAGCTTGAAAATAGAGAAAGAATAATATTCATCTCACTTAATGTGAGCATTAACAACCTGCACGACTCCTTCAGACCTGCTGGGGGAAAGTGCAGAATATCTTTTCTCTTAAATTCTTCTAGTTCTCCTTGTGGGAGTCAGAAACTACTCTACTGTCCATTACTGTACACTCTGCCTGTATGGTAGTTTGCTGGGTATTTTAGTCGTAAATACTCACAGAAACACTTTGATACTGTTATAGTAAATGATGAGAAACCATGGATGTGTCTCAATGAAAACACCCTGGACTCCTTCTGATAACTCAAAAATACATGTTCAGACTTCTGAGTAAGACCTTGCATAGTTGATTTAGCGTCTATTTTGTGACATAGTGGCCTGAGCTATCTCCTGGTGAGCTTGGGAAAAGATGAAGGAAGGAATGTGACTTCCTTCCTTCTAGCCACCTAACTTGGGGCTGCCATTTTGGATGAGGTTAAATGGAAGAACACCTGATTCCAATCACAGAAAATTTAAAGGGAGTCATTAGTGTCTCATCTGCCAGGACAGTGTCTGTCTGTCTTTCTTTCTTTCTTTTTTTTTTTAAAGATTTATTTTATTTATTATATGTAAGTACACTGTAGCTGTTCTCAGACACTCCAGAAGAGGGAGCCAGATCTCGTTACGGATGGTTGTGAGCCACCATGTGGTTGCTGGGATTTGAACTTATCACCTTCGGAAGAGCAGTCAGGTGCTCTTACCCACTGAGCCATCTCACCAGCCCCAAGTGTCTGTCTTTCAGTAGAGATTCTGGTGCTTTCAGAGGGTGCTGATCACTGTCTATACTGAGACTAAGAGAGAACCATCAGTGGTCACCAGAGAGTGAGCTGTCATTAGATGGCAATTTTCCACTTGATTAACCTGAGGCTAAGGGAAGAGCTTGGCTTTCCTGGAGGCTAGTTCCTGGACTCCATAGATCCAGTGTCTAGGTATGCATAGGTTTCTCCTGTAAAAGGCAAGCTATCTGTATGCTATGCATATCTAATGAAATGTAAATGATATACAGACAGCAGAATGGTATACTTTAGTGAATAATGTCAAAGGAAATAATACATATGCTCAGTACAGAGATAAGTGTCTCTCACTATATTTTACCCCTGTGTGGCTAATTTGTGGATAGAACCCCCTCAGATATGGAAATCTCACCGTGTATAAGTTATTTTTTTAATACTTCTTACATCTAATAGGGTAAGTGCTGTAAACAATGACACAAAACTGTCTCTTATGCTTTAGAGCCTGTTTCTTCCCAAACTGTACAGGAGTTATAGCTAAGAGTCACTGTACCCCTGATTCAACAAAGACATGATTATGATTTGAGAGAATTGTTTTTTGGGGGGGCATGGGGTTAACCACAGTCAGTACATTTTCTAGGTTTTTATTTAATCTGGAATTTAAAGACGAAAAATTCCAGGTTACCAGTTATCAATTCATGGGATGTTACAGGTCACCAGATCTTGTAAGATCTCAAGGGAAGTTTGTAAATTCTCTATAATATCTCAAAACAAAATTAACTAATCATATTAAAGACAACAATAAGAGAAACCCTCAAGACTACAAGGAGCTACTCTCCAAACTTTGTATAATTTGAGTCATGTATTTAAACTGCTAAGTGTCCCCAGGAGGCCAAGAGCTATTCTTATTTCTTTTACAAGAAGGAAACCAAGAAGAGATCAGAGAATTTGAAGAACATCGCATAGCTGAAGACAAGTTCTCAGAATGCAGCTAGTCTGTCCCAAGAGCACATGTCTTTTTGCTTCCCACTACATCCCTCTGCATAGTGGTGCATCTTCAGCCTTCAGCTCCTGGGTAGTGCTGGACATAAAGAAGGTGTCCTTCTGGTTGCTCAGTATTAGATGTCTTCAGCATGGTGTTTCATTGCTCTGTGCTTCTTGCCAAGGATCCCACATTGCAGGAATTTCATGGCTTACTACATCATTTTGATCTTCTTGCTTACTTATGTTTTTATAATATAAGAACTTTACCAAGATAGAATTTATACATATATAATCATTAATTTAAAATGAACAATTCAGTGGCTTTTGTATTTTCCTAGACTTGTACAACCATCACTACTATCAGTTCTAGAACATTTCCAACCACTCAGAAAAGAAACTTTATATCCGTCCCCAGCTGTTTTACTCCCTACAACTTCTGACAACTACTCTCCTTTCTGTTTCTATGTATTTTTTTTATCATCAACATTTCATATAAATAGAATCATACAATATGTGACATTACTTAGTACGAGGTTTTCAAACTTTATCCATATAATAGCATGTCTCAGCCCTTCATTCCTTTCTTGGTTTAATATACATTTTATTGTCTGAATCTACCACATTTATTCATACATGCATCATGTGATGTACATATTTCCGCTTTTGACTATTGTGAATAATGCGGCCATGAACACTGGCGTGCAAGCTTTTGTGCTTTAATTTATCACAGGTATACACACAGAGTAGTGTAGTTGCTGGGTTTCTGCTTGACACTGTGAAGTCTTTACTCTTTGCTTGTTTTTGAAGCTATTTATATTTATATGCATTTATGTCAATATGCACACATATGTGTAGGTGCCCAAGGAAGCCACCAGAGAGGATCGGATTGCCTGGAACCAGAGTTAACAGATGGTTGTAAGTTGTCCATATGGGTGCTGGAGACTGAACTCAGGTCCTTGGAAGAGCAGTAAACATTCTTAGCCTTTGACCATCTATCTCTCTAGTTGCTGTTTGTTTACTTTTGTTTTTTGCTTATTGATAGTAAGACGTTTCCAGCCTGCAATAAAAGTGAAATGGCTTTCCTTCTCAACAGGGCACCTTGAGCTTAGACAGCAAAGGTACCAGATATTGTCTTCAACAGTCAACATCTGGTTGGGTCTGCCCAGTGACTTTCAGTAAGGGAAGCTAAATGGAACACATGCAGTAACAGAGTAGCAGTTAGTCTTTTCATGAGTATATAAAGCAAATTTAATAAACAATGCCAACAATAACAGGTTATAAGTGTTATAAACTAGTTCCTTCTATGTAACCTATGAAGTAAAAATGTTATTGAATTTTAGAACTCCTAAAATGTTGTAGAGTTTCTCTAGACTGGTTCTAGAATTCTAGTACTAAAAAATTTTAAAAACCATAAGACTAATAGCAATTATTCTTTCTGCATTAACTGGGTAGAGTTGGGAAGAAAAGGTTTAGTTTGAATTAAAACAAATAAACAAACTAAAACAACAAAAAGTAGACTTCCTTAAGTAGAAAACTATTTAGAAGAAACTGAGGTGGATCAAAGACATCTCGACTGGGGGTGCTACCGGGAAGTAGGAAATAGATCAGGCTAGGTTATTTTTCCTGGCTCTGTGTACATTCAAAACTATTGTTTACATTTTCTACAAGTACACAGAATTTGTCACCAAATAAAGCATGATAAGAGCTAGTAAATATTAACAGAAAAGAGAAATGAAGAACTCCTCTAACCCAACATTTTTTATTGGGTTTTGTTAGAAAAGTTCCCTGCTGTAGAATGTCTGACTGTTGGGAACATGAAGATTAATTTGAATGTTTGTCTACCAACCCACTTCAGAGGCCAGTAGGAGACAGAGAGGACAGCTAGAGCCAAGAACACACCCGGTGGTACATTTCATTTGTGATACCTTCAAAGCACAAATAAGTACATTTATATCCATCATCGTAAATGATGGCCATTATTTTCAAAGAGCAATTATAATTTATGGTAATGACCTTGCTTAATGAAATATTTGTATGTGTGTATGTGTTCACAAGCACGTGACACACACATGAGTGCACATAGTCTTTTTTTTCTACAAACAGAAACCAAAGTGATCAATTTGCTTTACTACAGTAGGTAAGAGAAAAGTGAATATTTAACTAAAGGGTATATTATGCAATTTTGAATAAAGGTGGCTTCTCATTTAGATTAGAATTGTGAATGAATATTACGAAAAACAATAGAATTATTATTTTCAAGGAATCTTCAATCACCCTCATGACTGAAGGTTGGAGAAGAGTGTCTCTGACACACTACTTAGTGTGTAATGGCCAGTCATCAGTAGCTCACAACTATCTTCATCCCTGTGGATTCAGCAACCAACCCAGGAGCTGGATTTTACCACACTAACCACGTCTTCCTTCTCTGTATCATACTTGAATGTTTTCGGTCCTGAAAAGAAGTAAATGTAGCCTAGAAGAGATAAAGTTGAAATTGTAGTTACTGGCAGTTTCTTGGAGAGATGCATGGATCTCTAAGGGGGGTTGTTTATAATACAACCACAGCTTTCTTGACAGGGTACCAATGAGCAATCAGGGGTTGGTTAGATAGCAGTGAGCTTGTCTTCTGCCGGGCTCCAACAAGCTCTGGAACCTGACCCCTAACTTTGCAGATCATTCCCCAGTCTTTGCTTTGTTCCAGCAGGGTGCGGGCTTCACTTCTGGCCACGTGAAGGCATGTTCATCATGCTTTGTGATTTTGCTTAGACCACTCTCTTTACATAAGTCCTTCCTCCTTTTTTAAAATTGCTTATCAAATGTTTAGCTGTCCTTCAGAACCAACTAAGGTCTTATGAAATAGCCAACTGCCATGTTTGAACCCACCTGTCTCAGATCACTCTTTGAAACCACTCTGAAGCCTATTAACACCAATCAGCTCTAAATTATAGACTGTTTCATGTACCAGTGGCTTCATCTGTGTTATATAGATAGGCATTTCTCAAGGATACTCCACATTCCAGAAGAACAGAGGCCACATTTGGAATCTTTTCTGAGTTTCTGAACACTGTCTGTCTCTGTACTACATACTCAAGAAGAACATTATTCAAGGGATTTATTTGAATTTGTGTGGTTTGTATAAAATACTTACTTCATCTAACTTCTTTAACAATGTGTTTGATTTTAGGAGTTGGATTATGGAAAGGTCAAAGATTGGGAAGCCCGAGACTACAGCTCCTGCATTGAAGCTCCACTATGGTACTGTTTGATTGGTTTTTGAGAAAAGGTCCCATTTTGTATCTCAGACTGTAGTCAAACCTTTAATCTATCTGCTTCAACCTCCTAAGCACTGGGATTACGGGCTGAAGCTGTACCTTTTTTGTGGTTCTTTTGAAAAAGGGTCTCTCACATCCCAGGCAGTCCTCAGATCTGTCATGTAAATGAGGATGGCTTTGAACTTCCTTTTCCCAAGTTCTGGGATTACAAGCCACATAACCAGTTTATGTTGTGTTGGGAATTGATTCCAGGGCTGTGCACAGTAGTTAGGTCAAGGTCAGGGTTAGCTGCATCCCACTTGAAGACATACTTTTTTTTTTTTTTGTCTCTTAAACCATTTATTTCTCCCAACTGGAAGGTGGGCATTGCTATGGGTGGATAAACACAGAACACTTCGTGCAGCAAGGCTTGAAGAACAGCAGTGCAGGTAAGTGAGGCCAGGACTCAAGTGAAGGTGAAACCGTTCCAGCCCACATTGGCTGCGTTCATGGAAGACATACTTTTAAACATGTCTATTAGTAAACGGAGAACCACAAATTTATTTTTATTTACTTATTTTTCAAGAAAGGATTTAAAAAATAATTCTTCTTCTAGTAGGCAATATGGCTATTTAAATGTATGAAATGACAGTGACCTCCATTGAAACCCATTTCTGTTGAGTTAAAGCAGAGCCCAGAATGCTTGTTCTAATTTGCCGGGGGACATTTTTGGTGGGCAAACTCACCGTTCAGTTCCACAGCAGCATCTATATGGCCACTCACTCCTGAAAACTCTTCTTCAGTGTTTTTTGGGTAGTCTTTTTCCATTTTCTTTTTTCTTTCATCATAGCTGAAAGATATTATTTTGTAAATAAGTTACTGATGATTATAGGTGACATTAAGGTGATCAGTAATCTTATTAGCTGGGTCTGATTTTGAAAATATTTGAGATAGCTCTCTCTCTCTCTCTTGAATGAATGAATAAATGAGTGTGGGAATAATCAGTACATTAGAACCAAGAAAATCTACAATAACTATATCTTAAAAAATGGCTCTTGCTAAATTCCAAACATTATTTTATTTTACATTCTGGATACTGGAACCCTGCATCTTCTTTCACCTCTCCCCATATTTCCATGTTACCCCACCATGCAGAGCCACTGGATACTGATGGATCCTGGCAGATGGGCAGCTGTGGTTTTTCACTGTATACACAGATGAGCCCCTGGCTCTAAAGGATAGTTCCACATGTGAGCCTCTTATCTTTCAAATCACATCTCCTGGATCCATTGCTCTTTTCTGGAAGGTGAGACTAAGCACTCTGACATCAGTTAAGTGTGTCTTTCTGTGACCTAAATTACACTTGTAAAAGGCTGTGACTGTTAGTCAGCAGTACAGTATGAACTCAAGGCAGGTGGGAATGACTCTCACTCTTTAGTGAGATGATATTTACAATATGAGAAAGTCCCTTTTTCGTGAACACAGAGCCCCAGGCTGGGGCATTCCCATCTGCACACATCACCAGTAGGTCAGCTACTTTTTTTTTTCCTTCCTGGGTTGCTGGGTAGTTTCCTATGGCAGATAATGGCCACAATCTCCTGAAATGTACCTCTGCCTACATGGCCTAGGAGAAAACAGCTGCTGAGATCTGAGGGAAAACTGAGCCCCTACAGAGGTGTTCAGGCCAAAGGGACAAGGAGCTGGGCTGCTCTCTCGTACTATGGGCAGGGGTGGAGGAGAGGGAACTCTCCCAACATGTCAACAGATCAATCCTGATGTATTAATATTCCATCAAGTCACATACTTACATAGATATAGGACCAGGGCTCTGAAACACTGACACAAAGCTACCTGCTTTCATTTTGCCGAGTAAGGACATTATCATCAAATCACCCTTATCTTTCTCTCTCATAGGTTCACAAGGAACCTAAGGAAGGCAGGGAGGATGTAACCTGAGAAAAAGACAGTTTCTACCAATGAGTTTCCCAGTGCTGACAAAAGATGCTCCTTCCCTTTCTAGTATGGTGCTTCTCTTATTTGGTTGTGAAAACCTGTCTTGCCATTTGTGGACAGATATTTGTGTATTCCAGTGACAGAGCAAAGAACATTATACTGATAAGTAGATGGCTTTGTGTTTGGCTTTTTGACCCTTATCTACCCACAGTGTAATTGAGAAAGTATGAGAATATTCTCTGAGCTGTAGGCTTTCATTTGGAAAAGACTCATCATGGGGATAAGACAATTCACATGCATGTTATATGACACCCTCCCTTGTCTTATGTGGGAGCCAAGACAAGCTCCAGCCATAGATGTTGTGGTTTATTTTGATACTCAAGAACTAGAATCTAGCTTTTTAGTCGGAGGTCTAGCAGACTCTGTAATTTGATCTGGGACCCTAAGGCATCAGCAAATTTAATTCTTAATTTCTCTCTCTCTTTTCTTTTTGTCTTTCCTTGTCTCCTTTGTGCCATGTTTAGTTTCAATCTTTAAACCTGTGTCAGCAGATCACATTTTGCACCAGGCAAGGGACAGAGGACTGGAAGATGGTGGAGGTGATCCTGAGAAACAGGCCAGGCAAGGGTTAAGGGCAGCCACTGTTGTGGTAAGGACTTTGCCAACAGGACTACAGAAGAATTTATGTGCAGCAATAATCATGAACCTTTTGAGTCAATAAGTAAATTGTGAAATGAACCAAAGAATAAGTATATCTGGCAGACAAAAGGGACATTCCATTTGGATTCAAGGCACATGAGATATAGATTCCAATGAACCACTTCCTAGCTGTGTTATTTTAACATTCATCTTTATGTGTGAGTGAGTGTGCGTGTGTGTGTGTGTATGTGTGTAAGTGTATGTGTATATTTGTACGTGAATGTGTGTATGTGTGTGAGTGTGTGTGAGTGTATGTGTATGAGTGTGTGTGTGTATGTATGTGAATGTGTGTATGTTTGTGAGTGTGTGTGAGTGTATGTGTGTATATGTATGTGAATGTGTGTATGTTTGTGAGTGTGTGTGTATGAGTGTGTGTATGTGAGTGTGTATGTGTGTGAGTGTGTATGTGTGTGAGTGTATGTATGTGTGTGAATGTGTATATGTTTGTGAGTGTGTATTTGTATGTGTGTGAGTGTGTATGTGTGAGTGTGTGCATGTGTGTGAATGTGTGTGTAGGCTAGTGGACACTTTGTGAAAATCTGTTCTCTCCTTCTACCACATGGTTCTCAGGGAATGAGTACAGGCATATTCTTTTAATTGTTCAGTCATCTGGCTGATATTCCATGTGGTATGTTGGTCCAGTCATTAAAACTCTCAGAGATGCTCTTTTAAAGTGTTGAACAAAGGCAATAAAACATCCTTCCCAATATTGCTGAGAAAGCAGATGGGGGGTGACAGAGTGGAGAGATCTTGAGATACTGTATAGCATGACTCCCGTCACATGACAAGACATCAAAGTGACTATTAGCTGACCTTGACTATTATAGAAAACATTTTGATTGATAATCTACTACGCGCTATGATCTGCTAAAAGTGCTGCTATATTTTCTTATCACTAAAGTCTTGACAATGAAACTTGAATACTGACTTATTTCATTCATTTTCCTAATCATTTAATGTAGATTAAAGGATATAGCTAGGAGTTGTTGCCAGTGACTTAGTGATATCACAATGCAGAGACACCCAATGTAGATTTTCAGATACACCTTCCTCTCCACATTTGAAATTGCAAATGTTGGCAAAGCACCTGATTTAATATAATACTGTATTTAAATTATTGGTTTGTCAAGCATTTCTGGTGGCTTGCCTTTGTTCTTTTGAGACAGGGAATTTATGGAGCCCAGGCTGGCCTTGAACTGGCTGTGTAGCTGAACTCCTAATCCTCCTGCCTCTACCTCCCTAGTACTGGGATTACAGGCATACATCACAACATCCCACTTTTTCTGGTATGTGCACCCAGCTTCTCTTCACTATGACACTCTTCATTGTCTGTACTCAGTTCATTTTTATGGACACACAGTATCAATCAAATGAGTTAGCACATTTTTATCTACCAATTCAACACTTAAAAAAAGGTATTTGGATTATTTCTACCACTTGATTATTATGCTGCCACCACAAATACTTGTGTATAGCATTTATTTCTTTTAGGAACAGGCCTGTGAGTATAACTCTGGCCCTAATGTAATTCTATTGAACTTTCTCAGGTATAGGAGCCAGTCCTCCATGTGGCCCTAGTAACTCTTTACCCTTGTACCCACAGAATTCATTGAGAAGAATACTGCCACCACACTGAATGTCCTCTGCAGCTTGTGAGCCGGCTTTCTACAGCCATATGGGTAAAATTCTGGAGTCCACACTTCATTCCACCGATGTACCTGTGTGTCCTTACGATGCTCACACTATATTCCATCCATGGACCTGTGTGTCCTTATGGTGCTCACACCTCTTTAGCTGTTGCTTGTTTGTAGTGAATTTTGAAATCAGGAAGAAAGGACTGTGTCTACAAATTCTTCTCATTTCTTCTTCATTCCTTGATGTTTTAGCTATTTGAAGGCCCTGGCCTTTCCACATGAAGCTGCCGTTTAGCCTGTCACTTTCTACAAAGCAGCAAGTGACACTCTGATAGTGTCAGATTGAGTGCAGCTCAAGCTGCAGATCAATTTGGGGAACACTAATATCTTCAGACTTATGTGGGCTTGCAGCCCACAAACATGCAGTGTCTTCACATTAGAGCTTGTGTGTTAATTTTTCATTGATAGTTCAGTTTTTAGACAGTACACTTTCAATTTCTTTTTAGTTTATTTTTAAAAACCTTAAGTCTCTTTGATGCTGTACTACATAGTTCATTTTATTTCCTTTAGTCCTTGCAAACTTGTTGAATGGATTTGTTAGTTTTAATAGTTTGTTTTGAGTCTTAATTTGGTTTTTCTTTTAAAAGACTATATCACACACACGAAGAGAAGTAGTTTGACTTTCCACTCTGGATGAGTTTCATTTCATTTGTTCTTGGTGAATTGCTGTGTTTGGCACCTCCTGTAAACTTAACAGCCGTGGGAGGACTGGAGATCTCTGTTTTGCTCTTGACTTTAGTGCAGACAGCTATCAGTCATCTACTGCTCAGTCTGATGTGAAGTCTGGGCTTGGCACAGGTTCTTTTTCTCTAGTTCAGGACAGTTGTCTCTGTTTCTATCACTGTCATTTTTTAAAATTATAAAATGATGCTGAGTTTCATCAAACACTTTCTGCACTAGGAGGACAATCCCAAGGTTTTTCTTACTTAATTAGCATAAAACATGACACTATTTGATTTCTGCATATTAACAAAAGCTTACATTCCCATAAAAATTCTTTTTCATCTTTGTATATAATTATTTTAAACACTTCCTGACTTTTTAGGCATTATTTTTGGAGCACTTTTGCATTAGTATTTACAAATAAAAGTTGATCTCAAGGTTCATTTCTTCATAACACCTTTGCTCAGTTTTGGTGTCAAGGCTCATATAGTGAGCTAGGTGCTTCTCTCTTCTATGTTTGGGGTAAGTTTGTGAAAATTTGGTATTTGTTCTTCTTTAAATGTTTTTGGTAAAAATTACTGGTGAACCAATCCCTCCAGAGAAATTCTGATATTATGAAATTATTTGTTCAGTATTATTTCAATTTAAATATCTAGGGTAAAATTTATTTTTATAAGAATTTGTAAAATTGTTCTTTTTAAAGATTTATTTTAGTTAAGCATAAACATGTGCATGCGTGTGTCTTATAAGGACAACATTTAATTGGGGCTGGCTTACAGGTTCTGAGGTTCAGTTCATTATCATCATGGTGAGAAGCAAAGCTGTGTCCAGGGCAGGCATGATGTTGGAACAGCTGAGAGATCTACATCTTGTTCTGAAGGCAAACAGAGAAGACTGGCTTCCATGCAGTTAGGATGATGGCATTAAAAGCTCATGCCCACAGTGACACATGCAACAAGGTCACACCTCCCAATAGTGCCACTTCCTGGGCCAAGGACATTCGAACCACCACATTCCACTCCCTGGTCCCTATAGGCTTGATCAAAGAGTCTATGGTGGCCATACATAGCTACAGCATAATGCAAAATACATTTAATCCTACTTCAAAAGCCCCCATTGTCTATAGCAGTCTCAACAATGTTAAAAGTCCAAACTTTAAAGTTTCTTCTGAGATTCATGCAGTCTTTTAAGTGTAATCCTGTATAAAGTCAAAAATAGCAGACAAAAGCAAGGCAGAAAAACAGCTGGGCAAACTCCAAACTCCACATCTCCATGTCTGATGTCAAAGCACTCTCCAGATGTCCAGCTCCTTTCTTCCTTGTTGACTGCTGTTGGCATTCAGCAGCATCAAACTTCATTCTCTTGGGCTAGTTCTATTCCCTGTTAGCAGCTTTCCTTGTCAGCTTTTCTCACAGCGCTGACATCTCTAACATCTTGGAGTATCCAAAGCAACGTCAACTTTACAGCTTCTTATTCCAATGTCTGAGATCCACACATGATCTTCTGGGCTCCTCCAAAGGGCTTGGGTAACTTCTCTAGCTCTGCTCTCTTTAGCATTGAGTCTCTGGTTGACTCCACTCCACTGCCGCTGCTGATCTTGGTGATCATCCCATGGTACTGACATCTCTAATTCACTGGAGTCTTTCACTGCAACTAGGCTTCACAGATAGCCTCTCATAGGCTCCCTTCATGGTGCCAAGCCTCAGCTTCTTTGCATGACCCCTTCAGTCCTGGGCCATCAATAGCAACTGGGGCTTCATCTTCACCAATGTCCTTCCATGGCCTCTCACAGTGCCAAAATTTAACTGCTCTCTATGACCCCTTCATGCCTTCAAAACCTGTACCACCTGGGTGACTCTTATACATTATCAAGATCAGTTCTGTATGAGGTGCAACCTTAACTATCTCTGAAATACAACTTCTTTATGTTCTCTGTAAACTCTTCTCAGAAGATTTCACCTCAGTGATGCTACTCTCTTCTTAATCATTACTAATTTCTTAGCTCCAGCTAACCAGCATCAATAGTCCCAGTAGTCACTTCTATTTTTGACTCTAAAGCCAGAGCCACATGGCCAAACTTGCTGAGTTCTGCTACTTGCTGGGGCTGGAACATGGCCCCTTTCTTCTATTATATTATCACCAGCCTTCTGTTTTCCATCTCCTGCACTGCCTAAACTTGGCTGTCCTGGAACTTGCTCTTCAGATTGACCTTGAACTCAGAGGTATGAATGGCTCTGTCGACTGAATGCTGGGAATAAAGGTTTGTATCACCATTTCTGGACTTAAGCTTTTCTCTACTTGGAACTTGCTCTGCATCAGGCTGACCCTGAACTCAGAGATCTGCTTGTCTCTGTCTCCTGGGATTAAAGGCATGTTACCACCATGCCTAGGCCTAAGCTTTTCATGGCCACTATACCTCAAGATCTGGATTAAAGGACCACATCTTCCAGCCTCAAAATCTGGACCAAAGATGCGCCTTCCATTTCTGGATTGTAGTTCATTTCCAGATTAAAGGTCGAAACAAAAACAATAGCCAGGTAATAACAATGTCTAAATATAATTCTCCCCTTTTCAACTGCAAAACAGTAAGTTTAGCTGGGTGGGATCTTGCCCAGAGGTCACCACTCTCTTAATTCCATGTAATATCTTTGAACTCAGGATTTAGCTTCACTCCATTTTCTGGTGCCTCTTTACTCTTTGAGTCATGTATTTTGTACTTTTTCTTTTTAAGCTTGTTATGCTTAATCAGAATGTTCTTCATGAGAGTAAATCAGAGGAAAATGTATAGGCTAGGTTTTTCTGAGACTTCCTTTGTCAATGCAATTAATCTGATTCTTTTCACCTTAAACTTAGCCTTAGGCAAACTCTTCAAACAAAGGCAAAAAAGCAGCCACATTTTTGTTTTTTTTCACAAAAATACCACAAAACCAGTCTCTAGGCCACAAACTAATATTCTTTTCCTCTGAACCCACTTGAGTCAGGGCCTGTCAGTTCAAATCATCCTCAGAACCAATGTCTTCCATGTTCTTACTAGGAAGGTCTATTAAGTCACATGTAAAGCATTCCACTGCTTCCCAAATCCAAAGACCCTAAATCTACATTCCTCTAACCAAAAACATGGTCAGGCTTATCACAGCAATACCCTGATCCCTGGTACCAATTTCAGTCTTAATTAGGGTTTCCATTGTTGTGAGGAGACATCATGATGAAGACAACTCTTATAAAGGACAACATTTAATTGGAGCTAGCTTACAGGTTCTAAAGTTCAGTCCATTATCATCATGGCAGGCAGGCATGGTGCTAGAGAAGCTGAGAGTTCTACAACTTGTTCCAAAGGCAAACAGGAGAGAACCAGCTTCTAGGCAGCTAGGACAAGGGTCTTAAAGCCCACCCAACAGTGACACACTTCCCTTAACAGGGCCACACCTTCTAATAGTGTCATTCCCTGGGCCAAGTATATTCAAACCACCACAGCATGTATGTGTGCCTGTGGAATTTAGAAGAGCTTGTCAGATCCCCTGAATCTTAAGTTACAGGAGGTTGTACCTGCCCAGTGTGAGTTTCAAGTGCTCGGATTATAGGTACTGATGGACATTATGAAGGAACAGTTGGTCATTACAAAAACTGTCAATTATTTTTATAAGGTTAAAGAACCTTCACCAATACACAGATCCTGACAGTACATCTAAATGTATATAATACGCTCAGATGTCTGTGATGACAACTGCCAGGCAGGACAGCAAAGATAAAATTATCAACAATTCAAAAAACACAGACATATTTTTGCTATAGTTGCTTTCAACTAAATGCTTTTTTTTCCCCTTAATTAAAATACTAGCTGGGCATGGTGGCACACGCTTGTAGTCTCAGCCCTCAGGAGCCAGTCGCAGGAGGACTGCTGAGTGTTTGAGGCTAATGTGACCACATAGAAGGGCATTGTCTAAGAAAGCCCCACCTCCTATAAACAAAACAACAACAAAAAGGGAAACATTAAGCAAAATGCTGTGTCCAGCAGCTGCTTGTCAGAAACTACGGCAACAAGAGGTTGACATTACTGAATATAAAAAAGGTATGCTGTGTGCTAATGGAAGAAAATGCCAGAGGATGGTTGTAAGGACAAAACAACAAACCATTTCCCCCCCAAATAGAAACATATCTTTGATGCTTTAAGATTTACACCATTGGTCACCTTCTCATCACTCTCTTCAAGGGACTGATTGAGAGTTGACCCCGCTTGTTTTTGCATCAATCTGTGCCTTGGTGTCTCACTTGAGGGCATCTTGAAGTAAGTACCACTGACTGAGGGTCAGGGATCTTACATTTGGGGGCTCATCCTGGGATTTGAGGAGACACCCCCCCCCAACCGAGTGACCACCAACTAGGCAGATTGGAAGAAAAAAGACTGAGCTCTGCAATGGCAACAGGTGCCTAAGTACCCCAGAATTTCCACATGAGTACCAAGTTGGAGGTGAGGTATATGTTAAGAGACATTGCACTGAAAACTTGGAAGCAAAGTGGAATGGACCATTTCTGGTGTTGTTGACCACCCTGACTTCTATTAAAGTGGATGGAGTAACTGCCTGGGTTCACATGCCAACTGGACAGCCGCCAGACTCCTGAGCAACCCCTCTTCTGCAAGGCCAGAGAAGCCATGAGATGGCTATGGTGTATCTTCCTTCCCACTGAGCCTCAGCAACTCCCACAGCCCTACCAAAGTGACTTGGCAAGTACTCTCAGCCACTGGGGATGTAGCTTGGTCCACTACAGAGGAACATCTGCCTTATACCTGGTGGCTGGACCTTGTCTTTGACCTCTGTAAGTTAGTGGTGGGCCTTGACTCCTGGAATAGCCCCACCCTAGAGACACAGGGGGAGGGATTACCTTAATGTGGGGGGATGAGGAACCCTGTGTATTGAACAAGCTTATAGCCTTCATAAAAGAGAGAATGGGAGCAGTGCAGCGGATGGTCCTGAACCAAAAATATGAGACCCTGAGGACAGGACCTGAAGAATAGGAGATAGTTACCCAAGACCACTGAGTGTAGCTCCAGGATTGGAACTTGCACAAGAAAAAAGGGGGAATGAGGGGCCCTACAGGCTTTTCCAGCCCCATACCCTCCTTACAGCTTTCCCTTCCTGTTTGGTGTTAAGGCTAGGCCAAGTCTATTCTCCACCCACAGGAACATTCCTGAGTAAAAAAATTCTCAGAATGTACTGACTGAGAGTCACCTGACCCTCTGGAAAGTCCCAGGAAGAGTTCAAATGCATGTCTTGCTTGCTAGGCAATAGATTTAAAGGTCAACATGCTTAGCCAATAAGTTTGAACTGTAACCTTGCTGATGTAACCTGTATGCCTAAAAAGTATAAAAACTTGCAATAGCCATTCGGAGTCACCTTCTCGTCATTTGACTTGAGGGACTGATTGAGGGTTGATCCCAATGCACTGGAAAATTAGCCTCTTGCTTGTGCATGAGGGGGTGAGATTCACACCATCAGTTCAATTTATTTGTATGTAATCATAAGGCAGCCTCATAATAAAAAGCAAAGACTGATAGGACTACAATGAGAGAAGAGAGTGTGGAATTTAACATAGCTCTGTCGAGAAGGGAGGAAGAAAACTTGAGGACAGAATATCTGAGTGAGGACTGCTTAAACGCCAGTCCCACATTATATCATGTCCTCTGTGCCGGGCATGGTGGCACATGCCTTTAATCCCAGCACTCGGAAGGCAGAGGCAGGCATATTTCTGAGTTCAAGGCCAGCCTGGTCTACAAAGTGAGTTCCAGGACAGCCAGGGCTACATAGAGAAACCCTGTCTCAAAAAACAAACAAAAAACCAAAAAACAACAACAAGCAAACAAACAAAAAACAAAAAACCAACCAAACAAAATGTCCTCTGTGATGTTCCTCAGTCCTACATTACAAAATGTCCTCTGATGCTCCTTTGAGGTGTTGCGTTGAAGCTCAGGCCTCACATCAGGCAGTGTTCGCTCACTGAGCTACACCCCAGCTCAAAATGTCTGTCCTCTCTTATAAGGCATTGTTTGCTATGCTTGAGCCACCAGGCAAGGCAGAATCCATGCCTAGTGACTGAAATGACACAAAACACTCTTTTAGCTAAGATCAGACAAACTTCTCTCTATATTTGTAAGAGTTCTTACAAAGGAACTATAGGCTGGAGAGAGATGGCTCAGTGGGTAAGAGCTCTGACTTCCCATCCAGAGGACCTGGCTTCCATTCCCAGCACCCACGTGGTATCTCACAACCACATTTAACTCCAGTTCTAGGGGATCCACAGACTTCCACAGGCATTGCATGCACATGGTACACAGACACAAAAGGAGGCAAAGCAACCAATACACATAAAGTAAAACTAAACAAATCTTTAAAAGAGAAAAAGAAGGAAGTGGCAGTTCTATGAAGATGGCTCAGGCGGTGAAGGCATTGTCTCCAAGCCATTTGCCTCCAGGACCCACATGTTAACAGGAGGGAACTGACTCCTGGAAGCTGTACTCTGATCTTGACAAGCATGCCATGGCATTCCACCATCCGCTCCAACAATTAAGTGGATGCAAAATAAAAAATAAACAGATAAGCATGTCCCTGGTCGATATCATATAATTGGAACTTCTTCGAAACTTGCTATACTCGAATTTAATATTATTGATAAGCTAGCTCTTTGTCTGCTGTTTCATCTTCTGGTTTTTATACGTCTTATACTTTCCCCCTCTATTCCTCCTTACTGTTTTCTTTGTATTGGTGAAAATTTTCTAAAGAACATTCTAGTTTTTAAATATTTTCTTGGGTTATTTCATCAGTAGTTATCATGGGCTTACCATACATTTCTTTTTTGTTGTTGAGTTTTAACTACTTATCTCCTTAACTCACAACGTAACTGTGGGTGACATTGAACTCTGGCCTCCACCTTTCAAAGGCTAGAATCACAGGCATGCAGTGTACAATGCCTAGTCCATACATGTCTCTACTTCAAAAACTCAGCTTTCAGGCTGAGGAGATAGATGGCTCACTTGGTAAAATGCTTGCCTTGCATTCCTGGGCATTTACATTCACTCCACAGCATCCATACAAAACTCTGGGCATGGTGGTACATGCTTATCCCAGAGCGAGGGAGGTGGAGACAGATCAGTTCCCAGGCTCACTTGTTTGTAAACCTGGCCTACTCGGCAAGTCCCAGCTAGTAAGACTTAAGAAAAGAACAATGCCTAAGGCTGTCTTCTGGCCTCCACATGCCTGGGCCTGTGGACCTGTATGCACGTAGACAAACACACATATACATACACACATCCACTCAAAACTCAAAGCAAAACTTCAAACAGGGCTTCAGATATATAATATCTTAATTCAAGATAGAGAGATGCCCTGATCAGCTCTATTTTATTCCCATTCTTTTTGGGATTTTTATAACGCATTTATGAAATAGTTTTTATAACTATGGTTTTGTATAGTTGCATATTTTGCAGTGATGCTTAGAGGCAGAAACGTAAGTATTGACTTTGTTTTGTTGTTGCCTCAGCCTTTTTGGTTAATGTTGTCTGTGAATGAGTGTCATTATTGGTATCGCTTCTACAGCTTGAAACAGTTCTCTTCCATACCAGCAGTAGGAAATACATGTGTGTGTGTATCTGTATTGTAGTGCACAATATGAGTATATGCATATATATATATATATATATATATATATATATATATATATATATATATATATATATGTTAAATTGACTCTCAAATCAGTTAAGAGAAGACAGAAGAAGAAGCACATTTATATTATTCTGCTACTACATAATTACATCTTCTGGTGCCAAGTGAACTTGCATATGTGTGAGTGTGTATGTGTATATTATACAGGATCACTTGCCTTCAGCATAAATAACTTCATTATTACTTGTAAGGCAACTCAGCAAGCCAGAGATTCTCACAGATTTTGTTTATTTGAGAATCTTCTGTTTCTATCTATGTACTCCTCACTCCATATCTCTTTGAAACAGGCAATCACTATGCATTTTTGGCTGGCTTGGCACCTACTATGTAAACCAGGCTGACCTTAAACTCACAACATTCTTCTGCCTATTCTTCTCAAAGCGGGGAGTAAAGGCATACACCACCATGCCCAGTCTCTCTTTCCGATTTAATGATAGTGATAGCTTTGCTCCCTGTGGCATTTTGGTTGGGAATTATTATTTTTGAATACATTGAATAGACTTTTTGTGGCTTTGTGGCCTCTCTTCTCTGATTTCTAGTCAGGTCACATAACATACTGAGTTTATCTTTTCTTTAAGATATTTAGTAATTACCTCTTTCCTACAGAGTTGACGTGGATCTCTGCAGAAGTCACAGGTCTTGGGACTGGTATTCTCATTACCTTGAATGAATCACCTATGGTTTCCCCCATGGTCACTGCCCATTCTTACCCTGGTGCTTTCTCATCATTGCTCTGTCTGCCTGGAAGCCACCTGTCCCCACCCACTCTTCCTGCCCCCACCCACTCCTGACCCCACTCAAACCTGCCCTACCCACTTCTGTCTGGGAAACTCCTTACTTCCCCTGGGTGCCTTTTTATGCCGCCTTTGCTAGATTGCCTGTTTCCTCTTTGATCTGGCTTCCTGAAAGCCATGCCACCTCTGAAAGCGGTGCTCTTGCATTTGAACTTCTGTTAATCATTTATCTATAGGTCTACTAGGGCTATAGGATGATTTCTGGTTACATATCAGGTGACAGGCATACCATATTCTTCTTTCCCCCTTTCTTTTTCAATTTGGTAACTGTGAAGGTAAGTACAGTTTCTGCCTCCATTTTGTAAATAAAGGAATGGAGAGCTAGCCTGCTCGTTGCTGGTCAACCTGCTGTAAACGCTATGGCTCCCTTTCTCCTGCTCGCATCTCTCATTTGTCTTGTGCTTTACACTTGGGATTGAACTCAGACCGCAACCTTGCTGTAAGAACATTGGGGATTAAACTCAGGGGTTCAGACTTGATAGGGGAGCACTACTTCTGAGCTATGTCCTCAGTCCTGCTGTGTACACTTTCCACTGGAAACTCTGTGGCTTTTTTTGAGCATCAAGATTCCAGGAGAAAGCCTGGGATGTACTCATACCCAATGGCTAGGTTTAATGAAGTGATTTGACAATAGATTTTGTTTTATTTTTAAGGCATTCACAAGTATTATTAATTTTACTTTACTATTCCTACTTTTGCTACTTATTATTTTTCTCTATCATAAGTTACCATAAAAATCTTTAAATGAGAATATCTTCCAGTAGTACAGGCATCCAGAAAGGAGAACGTGGAAGATGTGTCCTTTTTAGCAGTGATACTTCAGCCTACTGTACAGACAGCCTGTGTTCTCATTGCCAGTGTGAAGGGAAAGGGGGAAGGATGTGTGGATATGCAAATCACTCAACATACATTCAGAAACCATCCATCATAATGAAGGATGATGGAGACCATGGCACTCCCACCGCATGAAAACCCCTTGTTCCTGTTGCTATTGGTAGATGAACAAGAGCACTCAATGGGAGAAATTAGCCACTGACAATGGAAGAAAAAAAGAAATGATGTAAGGAACTCTACATCTAGATCACTAAAGGTTTTTCCATGGTCTCATGGGATGGTTCAGCAGATAGAAGAACCTGTAGTCAACCCTAGCAACTATAGTCAAACCCCAAGACTCCCATGGTGGAAGGAGAGAAGCAAGTCTGGCAAGTGTCCTCTGACCTCTACACGGTGCCATGGCATGTGTGCCCTCCCAATATCAAATTAAAAAAATCAGTAAACAAGCCAAAACTCAATAAAGAAACAACATATAAAGAAAGACTTCCTTAATAGACAGTCACAGAGATCCAGCCTGAAAAACTTGATGCTTGTCTATCCAGGGCCATAGAGATCATTAAATCAGAGAAGCGCTCCTTCCCTAACCTCCAGTTCAGAGAGAATTTGGGACCTCTGCTCTCACCAGACCTCCACTAAGTCATACTTTCCCAAGCATTGTGGTGGGTGATAGACTAAAGGGAAGAGAGACTGTGAGACTGCAGGCAAGCCCTCTGAAGAGATCACTGGAACACTGAGTAACTTCAACAATCACCAGGTGTACTTCCTCACCCTGCCCCATGCTCATACAGATGTCTGTCCATCTAAGACACTGAAAATCAACCATGGAGATCAGGTTACTCATCCATCGGGGCTCTCCATGGCTCTCAGAAGGGTCAACATTCATTTGGATTTTCATATAATAATAATTATAATAAATGTTATATATTCACAAAATATATATGCTTCAAATGAGTTACTTTCTTTTGTTCAGATTGAGAGTGAAAATATTGAGAGTGGGAGAAGATATGAAAGATTTTTTTATGTGAAATTTCTTTTGCAAATGGTTATTTAAGAGAGACAACATAAAATGATGCAAATGATGCCAGGTGAAGAGGCACACAGCTTTAATCTGAGCACTTTGGAGGCAGAGGCAGACAGATACAGACCACCTCTATTTTACCCCAAATTACAAATATTTCTATGTTCCATTTTATGTAATGGTGTAGTCTGTTCCCACTCAGGTATTTCTATAAGATAGTGATGAACCCCCAGATGCCATCTCCATTCCTTGGAGACCAGCCTGGTCTACAAGCCTGTTCCAGGACAGCTAGGGCTATGAAGAGAAACCCTGTCTCGAAAAGCCAAAATAGGGGTGTGAAGGAGAGAGAGAGAGAGAGAGAGAGAGAGAGAGAGAGAGAGAGAGGAAGGAGGAGGAGGAGAAGGAGGAAGAAGAAGGAGGAGGAAAAAGAAGAGAGAGAGAAGAAGAAAAAGAAGAAAGAGAGAAGAAGAAAAAGAAGAGAGAGGAGAAAGAGAGAAGAATAAAAAGAAGAAGGAGAGAGAGAGAGAGAGAGAGAGAGAGAGAGAGAGAGAGAGAGAGAGAGAGAGAGAGAGGAGAGAAGGAGAGATTGCAAACATAAACTGAAGTGAGAGCTGGTGCCCTTGCCCCTCTAATTTCCAGGGCCCTGCCATTCATATAAGGTATTTGTTACAGCCACTGTCTTAGAACCTGTTTTACTTCTTGTTTGACATTTGTAAAAATGAACTACAGCAAGAAGAGAATGGAAGTGGAGGTGCAGAGGCTGAGGTAGACTTTGAGGGAGCTTGGCAGAGATCAGTTCTCAGTACTAGTCAAAAGACAGAACCTTAGCAGCTAGCTGCAGTGTGGCCCTATGTGCAGTGACTGGATGCCAGGTCAGACCTTATATTAATATGCTCATTATGGACTCCTGAAGGACAGCCATGGGGTTTGTCTAATTTAGGCAGAACATCATCTCTGTTAGGCTTTTCTTTTAAGCAGAACTCTCCTTCAAAGAAGGTCACATTTGAGACCACCTCTATTTTACCCCAAATTACAAATATTTCTATGTTCCATTTTATGTAATGGTGTAGTCTGTTCCCACTCAGGTATTTCTATAAGATAGTGATGAACCCCCAGACGCCATCTCCATTCCTTCAGGCCACTGGGCCAAGTCAATGAGTTCACTGAAATCTTAAGATGTTGGTCCTAAAGACAATCAGCTGACTGTACAGTTCTGTATCTTAAAGACCACCCAGTGGTCAAGAAGTCAGCAGGCTTATTGTTAAGTTGCTTGTCTTAGTTTTTACGAAAGATTTTTTTTCCTTTCCATCAAATACATGCAGAGCATAAAAGGAGCGAAGCCCGCACCTGTAGTATTCCTCTCCCACAAAGAAAAGGGTCTTCTGAGGCTCCTTGAGGTAGACAGCAGCATCTATTCGTTGCACATGCCTTGGGAACCCGAAGTCATAAATTGTCCGTGGAGGACCTTGCATATGGAATCCTCGAGTGACCCAGTAGTGAGGACCTGGAAACAAAGGTTAGAGTCTACAACGGTTCTGTAATACTCACTAATACATTCCACTCTTGAAGATCTCTATTATGGATAGTGAATGGGGCTAGTTCCTGTGGATTTAAGTATCTAGTTACTCAATTCCAATAGTAGTAGACTTCAAACTTTCCTGAGGCAAGTCTACATTTACACCTTAGGGAAGCAGTAATAGTGATACAATTGTGTCTTCTTACTCTTATGTCTTTATTTTTTCAATACACCTTTTGTTAATTACCTCCTCTCACTTCATGTATGCATGAGGAAGAGCGGACAAGTAACAGCTAATGATGATGCTTTTCCCTTAAGATGACAACAGTTTACCCTTTTGCCCAGAAAAATAGCAAAACCTAATAGCTGTGCTTTTTGGGTAGCTTTTGTGGCTATCTATTGCTGAGACATATGTTCAAGAGTGGTGCCATTCTAATCACTTCGCAGATGAGAAATGGAGTCTCAAGGCAGTTGGGAAATGTCATAGTGAAGGGCTGAAGTCAGACACTGCATTCCTGAGGGGCCATCTTTGGAAATCATAGGAGGCTGTGCCCAGACAGCTGCTCTAAGCATGACTCTGTAGCAGGATATCAACTAACATGAAAGGCTCTCACTGGAGTGTGCCATGCTGTTCTACAAGAGAGGTCAGGAGCTGGTTTTAAGCTCTCCATCCCCAGCCATATAGCATGGTGCTGACTCTACTCAAAGGCTGGTTCTGGGGACAGTTGATAGGCACTTTCATTTCTTCCATGGCTAAACAGTCCTGAGCAACACGTAGTGTCCATATGAGATCTGTAGGTACCTTTGAAGAAGAAAGCAATGCCTCGTTCAGCCACTTCGTAAGCTGCGTCCACATTGGACATGAGCTGGGGAAAGGAGCTGGTGATGGTGCTGGGCCGAATCCCTGTTGGCAAGTGCACTTGCCTTCTCCAGAAAATCCTATTGGGTGGGCCAAAAGAAGCCAATAACAAGGATTGGTTGAGTTCTTAAATTTCAGAGATTAAAATGATACTATAAGCCATGTGGAAGAGAACATTGTAAAACCCCCAGTACCATTTGCCATGTTTATAGAGTGACACATTATGGTGGTGATGATGATGATGATGATGATGACATGAATCTCAGATTGTCTTCTAACTCATTGAGGATGACTTTAAACTTCTGGTGCTTGGCTTTCCACTCCTGTGTGATGTGTTTCATGGGTGAGCAGTTATGACTGGTTTTTAGTTTTTAACCTTATAAAAAGCTTCTTCTTATTTTTCATTGTATCACACCTCGGAGACTTCACTCAGTTCTTTATTATTTACTCCAATATTCAAAACATAGATGGGTAGAGTAGTGAGATATCCGTTAAACATACATGCTTGGGTCCCGAAGATCACTACATGCAAATTTCTTTTTTCTACACTACTCTGGTTGTTTCCAAAATTAAAATCACAAAAAGAAATTGAAAAAAAATGACCAAATTTCTAAGCAAAAATTAGAGTCTACTTGTCATCTAAAATCATAGAAGATTACTGGAGATTCTCACAGATATTATAATCATAATTTTCACATTGTGGCAGTCTTGATTTAAATTATTGCAGATACTGTGAGGACTAAATTGAAGCAAAGTACTCATTCTAATTCAAAATTTGTGCCACTGGGACATAAAATTTAATGCTGTCTGGTGACAATGTTGATTGTTATAGCTAAGGCTGGGAAGTACCCTCAGAATTAGGAGTAGCCAATGTAGCCAATTTAGCAAGGCTTACAAGATTATTTAACCCCAAGATAGGAAGCATGGTTTTAAATGGTCTATTATAATGTCCATATCCATGCAGTGTTATATGCTATATAGCGCTATCTATTCTTGAAAACTTTTCACAAACTAATGGGAGAAGAAAACTTATGTTTGATAGATAATAAAACAATAGAACATAATTTCAGCAGATTAAAGCAAAAGATGAATTAGAATTAAACAAAGAACTCAAAATGTAATCTTCGTGAACTGAGACTTGTTGGCAAAGGATAGGCCAGGACACACAGGAACTATGTAATAAAGCAGATGGGTACCAGCAGTCCATATCTAACCTCTGATAAGGAAAGAAAACAGCAGAACTTGATAGGACCAACTAGCTGATAAGATATCCATTGCCACTGTTTGTCTTTGTGTGCCTGGTAGCTAACTTGTGCAGCACATAATCAAGACTCGATAAACATTTGTTGGCTAATGCCAAAGGGTTGAACTGAATATATTTGATCAATAAATTTCATAGGTTATGAGATTCCCATTTTCTATTACTAGAACTCTAACTAATTCATTCAAAATGATATTACCTTACTGATAGCCTTCTCCTTGGTCTTTGCTCTGTGTTTGTTCTGGGACCTGGGGGTGGGGGTTAGTCAGGATCATGCCTTACCCATCTTTTTATCTTGGGGCTTAGCATAGTGCCTGCTACCTCTGATCCATGTTGTATAACTGTTCTATTTCTTCCTCTTCCTTCTTCTTCTTATATTTCTTCTTCTTCTTCTTCTTCTTCTTCTTCTTCTTCTTCTTCTTCTTCTTCTTCTTCTTCTGCTTCTGCTTCTGCTTCTGCTTCTGCTTCTGCTTCTTCTGCTTCTTCTGCTTCTTCTGCTTCTTCTGCTTCTGCTTCTGCTTCTCCTCCTCCTCCTCCTCCTCCTTCTTCTCTTCCCTCCTCTTCCTCCTTCTCCTCTTCCTCTTCCTCTTCCTCCTCCTCCTCTTCTTCCTCCTCCTCCTCTTCTTCCTCCTCCTCCTCTTCTTCCTCCTCCTCCTCTTCCTCCTCCTCCTTCTTTGGCTGGGAACTGAATTCTGAATCATGCTAAGTAATAGAGCTACCTCTAGCCTGAATGTGTTTTCTTAAAATTTCCCCCATGTATGACCCTTTTAGTTCTGAGAAAAATTTTAAGCAACCCAGTATATAGGCATACAAAATAACAAATTAAACATTTGCTGGTGATAAATCACAAAGAATTTTGTCTTAATTTTAAATTTCTTTGGCATAGATTTAATTTTTGGCCATTTATTAAAACAAATTTGCCCTCTAATGAGCTGCTTGTTTGTCTAACATAGACCAGATCAAAGATATATTAGTTTGATACTTCCATAGGAGGAAAATATTAACAATCTCTGTTTTCCATAAACTATTATAAAAGTAGAAAGCTTTACACATACAGTAGTAACACAGAAATCCATAACATACAATAGTATCAAATCTGTGTGAAGGTATCAGGCAGTATAGGCAGGGCATTGCATGCTGTGACAGCCTACCCAGAAAAAACTGTGCTTGTTGTATGATCAGAAGCAAGGCTGTGGTGAAATTACACAACACAACATGGGTGAATGCTGCTAGATACACCTGGGATTCAGTACATATTTGATTTTTTGTTTGTTTGTTTGTTTGTTTTTTCAAGACAGGGTTTTTCTGTGTAGCTCTGGCTGTCCTGGAACTCACTTTGTAGACCAGGCTGGCCTCGAACTCAGAAATCCGCCTTCCTCTGTCTCACAAGTGCTGGGATTAAAGGCATGCGCCACCACTGCCCGGAGTTTGATTTTTAACTAATATTTTGGCCACTGCTTGTTCAGAAACTTTTTACTGTTGACAAGCTTTTGCTTCCTGTGCATTGAGGTGCCCACCATATGGAGTATTGTGACCATCTTCGTTCCACACCTGCCTAGGCAGATCTGTGTTTCTCTTTCAGGAGATGTCTTCATCCCATTTCAAGGACATTCATGACAATCCAGCTCAAGCTGCATAGGGGCTCTGTCTTCTGTCCACACTATCCCGTGCCCTCCTTGACTCTTATTTTCAGGAAGGAGAGGTACCTTTCTCCTCTTTTGGATGCTCCTAGTTATTATTATATAATAATAACTCACTATATAGACAAGAATGACCTGGAATTTCTAATCCTTCTAATCTCTCTACCTCCTCAGGGCTGGGATTACAGGTATGTGCTACCATGGCCAGTTTATGAGATACTAGGGATTTAATCCAGGGATTTGGGAATGTTAGGTGAACACTCTCCAGACTGAGCTACATCCCTGCCCTCACAATGCTTTTTGAATGTTTTCTTACATGAGGCATGCCAAGACAGAGCTACTTCTATAATTTTTGACAGTTAACCCTTGACAGTTAACCCTCACAATGCTTTTTGAATGTTTTCTTACATGAGGCATGCCAAGACAGAGTTACTTCTATAATTTTTGACAAGTTAACCCTTGGCCTTGTGTCACAGGCTGTCATGCCAAGCCCTTACTTTGCCTTGGGGCCATTGTCTTCTAGTTCTACTTAGTTTACTTTTAGATGAAATGCAAGCTGCTAAAGCCAAAATGGAGTCATGGCAGGCTTGAGGCAAAACAGAGCTGTATGGTCGTGCGGGCACATGCCTATGATGGCAGTAATCCCTATACTCAAGAGAATTGTTTGAGCTCAGGACTTTGGGACTGGCTTGGACAACACAAAACCCCATCTCAAAAATAAAAAAGGGAAAAGTCAACAAAACAGAACTACCTCAAGAATTATGGGGGTGAATTTAGTGCCCTTATAAAAAGAGATATCAAGGGTAGATGAGATGGCTAAGTGAGTAAAGATGCTTGACACCAAGCCTGACAGTCTGAGTTTAAGCCCCAAGACCCCGATTCTGGAAGGAGAGAGTCAACCTTCACAAGTAGTCCTTAGACATCCACAGGCACATATGCACCTACACACTAGAAATCAGTAATAAATGTAAAAAGGAGAATGTATGTGAATGTGAAGCAGTCAGCAAGGATCTATTAAAATGGCAGCTGCCTGTACAAACCAAAAAGGGAGATTCCAAAATGAAATTCATCTTGGAGGTACTGTCTTAGCTTCCAGATCCATGAGAAGCAATGTTGAGGTTTGGGTTTTTGCTATGTTTTGTAATGCTAAATACTGGCCTCCAAGGCCTGGTTGCCCCAAGGATGAAGGATAAGAGAATCTGCATATAGATCCAAGTGATGCTATGTGACCTTGCTGCCCCCACTATTCCTGATTGCTGAATAGAGATGCCTACATCCTATTGCTGGGCAACATCAAGATAGGCAGGATCTGGTATTCCCAGGTTTGGTGTCTGAGGAGAACCATGAGGGGGAGAGAGAGAGAAGAGGGAGAGAGAGAAGGGGAAGAGAAGGAAGATACCATGGGTTAGGTGAGTCATAAAAGCATAATTAAGAGGCCTGGACAATTGAAGTTAAGAGCAGCCCAAACAGAACATGGCAAATTATAATTAGGGATTATTAATGAGGAAATAAATTCTAATAGCTTAGAGGGTAGATATATGCCCAGCTCTAGTGCTGATTAAGGCTTATTATAATAATAGAAGTTATATGTCTTTTATCTGGGAACTGAATGATCAAAGGTGGGGTAGAAACCCTGTATTGAGATTAAATAACTTTTACAACAAAACAGACTCTGCTGTAAGTCACCTAGTCCTTACTGTGTTTTTATGGCAATCAGAGAGTCAGAGTACAGAAGGGTTCTGGGTAAATTTTATGGTTCCCCTCTTCTTCTTCACCAGGCTGGCTTTGAACTCAGAATCCTCTTGCCAAACTCCTAAGTGATAAGATTATAGACACATGCTACTACACCCCAGTCTCTCTTTTCTGAGTGAACAAAAAATATTCTTACAGTAATAGTTTTAAGATCTCGTCCCAAAATAAAGACCATATTTCTCAGACCTCATCTCTTCAGGAACTGTCTGAGGATCTCGGAGTTCATCCCCATTTCCTAGCACAGCTCTGCCTCCTGCCAGGGCTCTTGCCCCTGCACACAGTTCTGGCTTCTGAGCATGTTTTTTCTCCTGAGTACAGCCATTCCATTTGAACTTCTGTCTTTCAGTGGTGAAAAAAAAATGTTTGACAGTTTCCTGTAGCCCAGGCTGGCCTCAAACTCACTATATAGACAAGAATGACCTGGAATTTCTAATCCTTCTGACTCTCTCTACCTCCTCAGGGCTGGGATTACAGGTATGTGCTACCATGACCAGTATATGAGATACTAGGGATTTAATCCAGGGATTTGGGAATGTTAGGTGAACACTCTCCAGACTGAGCTACATCCCTGCCCTCACAATGCTTTTTGATGTTTCCTTACATGAGGCATGCCAAGACAGAGCTACTTCTATAATTTTTGACAGTATGGCAGTTGTTGGTACCCAATGCAGATTAAATGGACACTTTTCCAGTGAAGAAAATGGTTACACACATATTCCTGAGGTCCTCTGTCTATCCTGATATCATTAAATTTACTCCAGTAAAGGAAAGAATAAGGGTGAATGTTGCTATGTTTCTATTTTCTTCCATAGAATTATGAAGGGATCATGAGAACAACTGTCAGATTCTCTCAGAAGTCAGAATATGGGGCCAGATGATATCTATGATGACAGCTGACAGACACTGAAAAACCTGGAGGCCTGAAAAATGAGGAGTTTAGAAAAAGCTTTTCATTAGAATTACCTGCTTATGTATGTGTTTATTTGACCACTCATCCATCCATCCATCCATCCATCCATCCATCCATCCATCCATCCAAACATCCATCCATCCATCCATCCATCCATCCATCCATCCATCCATCCATCCACCCACCCACCCACCCATCCACCCAACCATCCATCCACCTATCCATCCATCTACCCGCCCATCCATCCATCCATCCATCCATCCATCCATCCATCCATCCACCCACCCACCCACCCACCTATCCACTCACTCATCCACCCCCATCATTTTTCCACTCATACATGCATGCTTTCACCCATCCACTCATCTGTTTAACTAGCTAATTGTCATTTGCCAACTGTTGAATGAGCCCTTATTGCTCCTCTCACTATGCAAATAATAACAAACACTTGCTCGATACACTTGGGCTGATGGCCTAGGGAAACCAACTTGCTATCTTTCAACTACATTCTTCATTTTTTTCTACATTAGGGATTCTAGTCTCTATGACTGAAGCAGTTAAAATAAATCCTGCAGCTGTTTGGAAAGCACTCAGCAAAGTGCCCAGACCAAACTAGTACTCCATCCACAGCTACTTGTGCAGTTGTATATCTCCTAAGATCCTACTGCCTACCCTACTGCATGATCTTCAGTCATTGAGGCAATGGCATTGGTTGGCAATGAGCTGAGGCCTGAGGGCATCTTGGACTTACCTATTCTTGAAGAACAGAAGCTCCTTTCCCAACATTGTCACCGCATCAAAGGATGAACTGGAGTCACAGAGGTCGGGGATGGATGGCTTGTGAGGTGGGATATGGGGCATGGTGGGCTTTCCTGGGAATATTTTCCGGGGTCCTAGGGTTCAAAGTGCAAGATGATGCCAGCAACTCAGAGCCTGTACATATATATCTACTCTTGAGAACTCTAGAAGCCTGCACACATTCCCACTGCAAATGGCGTTGTCTTAAGGAGATGGCTATCCATGGCAGGCAGACCTGGGCTTGAGTCTCAGCATCTCTAGCTGTTAGTTGTGTGATAGAAACAAATAATTTAACTTTTTAAGCCTTGGCTACATCAACTGTAATGGGAGGGGTGCTAGAATCTACTTGTGAATACTACTCTGTGAGACTCAGGTAATACCTGCAAAACACTATCAAAAGTTGATGACTACTGGATAGTCAGTTTTGACTATTGGTGTGGACTTTACTAGGTCAAATATGCTCCAGTATAGAGGCAATAGATATTGAACTTACTGGCTTGTAAAAAGAGATGGCATGAGAACCTGTGTGAATCTGTGAGGAGATAGAGTGAGGTGTGGGAAGTATGATGAAAAGTCATTGTATACATATATGAAATGCTCAAAGAACTAATGAAAATATTATTTAAGAGGTAGTCACTATTTTTCTTATCATACATAATTAATTTGATACCTAAAAATATCCTAAGATTCCCTACTACCTTTAACCTTAAAAGCTCGCAGTTATGAAATGAGAGTTTGTACAACTTCGCCATGCACGGATGACTAGTGTTACAATGAGTGTCACAAACAGCAGACTGTCTGTATGGTCGAGCAGTAGGGTTATAAACATCACGATTGCTATTGTTAGGGAGTTAAGACCACTTATTCAAAAGTGGGTAAGCACATGCACATATGTATGTGTGTTTGTTCATATGTCTCTGGTGTGAACTATAAAATATAATCACTGCCTTCTATCTTCAAATGCATATATTTTTACTTGCTTTGGAAAGTTAGGCAAATGGACCATTTTCTTAGGCTTTTCCTGGCCAGAATGCTCTGGAAGGAAGATGTAGCAGCATCTTAGGAAAGATGCAACACTTTTAACTGGTAGATGATCTCTTTATAGGTTGACGAAGCTGTAGTGGTGACCCTAGTCATCTTTATCTAAGCAAGTAACTCTTATTAAAGTGCACTTTTTCTAACTTGGAGGTTGAATGCCTATCATTTACATGGTTAGAGATGGTGAGGAGATCATACCGTATAATGCTTGGATCCCTTTCACATCATCCTTGGGGAGATGAAATCTATAGGGGTTCTGGTACTTATAAGTTGGGTACATCAGTGCTGATGGGTCTGTGGAATGGCCAAGGCCCAGAGCGTGGCCAAATTCATGAGCAGCAACGGTGAATAAATTGAACCCTAAACAACACAGAGAGAAAGCATCAACACAGGGTTTTTGTTTTCGCTCTCTTGCCTCACAGGAGACTTTGCCCCATCACAGGTAATTCTGCTTTCCATAACAGGCTTTAAAGGTTGGTGGGTTGTTCTAGTACCTGGCTCTCCTGACTTCAGTCTATTTTAGTTTATTCATGCTTTTTGGGGTTTGGAGGAGAGGGAAATGTAAGACAAGCACATCCTCATCAGTGAATAACAAAGGCAAGGCAGAGGGCTAACAAAGGGCTAACAAAGGATAACAAAGGATAACAAAGGAAATTTATAATAGTTCATCAATTTGGATCCTATACACTTAAATCACTTTCTGCTACTACAGTCTACTCCCTTTTTATACTACAAGTTGGTTTAATTAAAAAAAAAATCTCTGAATAGACATTGAATGTATAGTACAATGAGGTCAACTTACTTTCTGCTATAGGCAGATTATAGGCTTACACACAAAGGTGAATTCTATTATAAAAAGGTTAACTTACTGATTAAAATTAAAGTTGCTTTCATACAACTCAGTATTATACATGTTTAGCATTTTAATCAATGCTATGAGGAAAGTAGGTTTGAAATAATTTACCTATGGTTACAGTTAACAATTGGTGCAACCAGGAATTGAAACTTTGATCTGATTGACATCAAAGTTGGAATTCTATACCTGAGTGTGTGGGGGGTGTACCAGTCTCCTTCATTTGCATGTGTCACATGGAAGGTTTCTAGATGATCTGCATGACATTCTAGAAAATTTGCATCCTCCCCAATTACACTCCTTAGGAGACTATCAATTCATTTCCTGAGTTCATTTCTAAATAAAGTGCATTTCACATACAGGTAAGGAGCCATAAATCTTGTACACCTGAATAAGAAGCAAGCTGTGCATTGGGAGGAGACAGGTTCTGTAGTTTAAAAGCAAATAAAGAGAGATCGGGCTAGCCTATGGCATCAGCTCGGGAGGGTCTTTCCCCCTGTGGTGTTCCCTTCTGGATTTTTGGCTTACTTGTTTTTCCTACCCAGCCTCCCTAATTAAAGGGTGGCTTGGGACGTTGAACCTCAAGGTTTCATGATGGAGGCCCAGAAGAAGATACAATATTTTCCAGGTTATGGTGAATTGTGCATATATACCATTCGTTCCCATAGTCCACTTCTCAGCATTGTCGAAATGTGTGTCTCCTCCCAGGCCTTCTCCAGGAGCAAATGCATGGGCCAGAGTCCCCCGAGGCCCATCAAATGGGTAGGAATCCCCATGATCTAAGTAGGAAATATTGATTGGATTAATGCGTAGTAATTCTGGGGGTGGGAGTGGGGTCACAAAAGGTGGGTAACATTCTCGACAGCATTGACCCTTAAATGCACTTTTCAATATTGATCTCTTAAGGATCTATTTTTAATTATGTGTGTGTGTGTGTGTGTGTGTGTGTGTGTGTGTGTGTGTGTGTGTTCCTCTGGGAGTATTGCACATGAGTACAGTGCCCAAAGAGGTCAGAAGAGGGCAACAGATGTCCCTGGAGTTAGAGTTACAGCATAGCAAGTGCTCTTAACTGTCAAGCTATCTCTCTAGTCCTAATATTCATTTTCAAATATATATTTTAAAATGATTACAATATATTATATATAAATTTTGTACATGTTAAGAAATTGAAAAATAAAAAGGACTATTTTGTATTTCAAAGGAGGCATTGCAGATTTTGCTGTAATGGTTTTTATTGCAACACACAGTATATGGTAGACTATCACACACAGATTACAGAAGGAGAAAGAATGGAGGGACATTTGCTAGCAACTGAATAAAAAAATGGTCTTGTTGGCAGAAAGAGCTTCCAAAACTGATTCCTTTGAGAGGTTTTTTATGAAAAAAAAACAAATTATGTGTGTGCTTTCCATTTGTATTGCACAATATAATTTATGTGTCAAAAATGTCTTTGTCACCTAATGTCTGTGCCACCATCCAAGCAGAACTATTGTTCATTGAAACAGTTGATGAATGACTTCATGGATAGACCATCTTAATACACACACCATTTCTTAAATGAATGTAACCTGTTCCCTGTGGGTTGAGAATGATGACAATCACTCAAGTCAAATAGCTTTGACTGTAGCAGGATCTCTGTATCCAAAAAATCTCTGTGCCTACAATTGATTCCTTGGCGCAGCAGAACTGTCAACTCTTAGCTTAACTACTATGGAGGTAAAATCCTTTGTTGATGTGAGGGACACTGAAGTATAGCCTTATTTCAGAGAACTTCAATGTCTAAAAATTGTTCTTATTTTGGGTTTTCACCACAGTAAGAGCCAAGATTTTAAAGCTCTACTAAAAACAAAACAAAACAAACAAATAAACAAAAAGACTTTATCTATTTATGTTCATTTAATAACATGCCCACCATTTTTATGATTGGTATAAAATATATATTGTGTTGAATATAATAAAAAATAGTAAAATAAATAAAAGAAACCCAGAGAGCTATATTTTACTTAGCCAGATGATTTCAACATGAGCCAAGTTTTTAGAAACCTCTAAGCTCAAATTTAACTTGAATAGGAGTCAACTACATGTTTTCAGAGCAGACTAGATTCAGCAGGCGATGAGTGTGGCTCTAACTTCTAAGACGCTCCTCCTCAAAGCTGATGGTCTGAGATAATGATGCACTCAGAAGGAAGACTTTATCCCAATCCAAGTATCTCCAGCATATTCAAAATCAACCTAACCCGTAACTTCCCCCACTCTCATTTTGACCCAGGTATTAACAACAAATACTAGTTTAATGTGTTACTCCTCCCAGATCATGTTTACTTTAATTGGAATTTAACCTACAGCACTGTGATCTTTTCAGATAAAATTTAAACAAAAATAATTTGAAAACACATTTCAAGCTTTAGTGGAGATATTTTGGAGAGGCACTAATTCATGTTTATTAAATAAATGACATCTAGGTTATGGTGCTACTTGGACCCTAAGAGAAGAAAATGCCAATGGGAAAGGAAAGGAGAATCTTTGTATAACTGTACAGAGAACTACATTTTGCTTCTAACTTTTAAAATAAAATTTTTGTGTTTTTTAAAAAAGTGTCTCTGTAACATTGATAAACCTGCATGTTTAAAGCCTATGAAAGTAAAATTAGTTAGGATAATTTTAGCACCTAGAGACTTCAGTGTTTTGTTCTATAATGTATAGTTAATGGTATTATGAATTCAACAGAAAAGAAAAACATTTGAAGAATGTGACAGTTTCTCAGAATTTTGGTGACAGTGCCCAAGTTTTTATTATTTTAAAATTGGTATTTGTATTTCATTTTATTAATTCATTAATTAACTTTAAAATTATTTACTTTATATGTGTGTGTGTGCGCACGCGACTGGATGCACACAGTGTTGTGTGGCGATCAAAGGATAACTTACAGGAGTGGGTTTTCTCCTTCTACCATGCACGTCCCTGGGATCAAACTGGGGTAATCAGACTTGGCAACAGCGCTCTACCTGAGCCACCTCTCCAACACTGTTTGTTGTTTTTAAAGCCAACACCCCAAGTTCAATATGCTACTTCTCAGGTAAAAAATCAATTGTGATGCAGTTCAATCAGGATGGTGTGTTCTGAGGACTTATGATGACTACCTGGTCTCTAGTCAGCCTTTGTGCTGGGGACAGAATACCAGCTTGAAAAACAAAGAGTCAACTCCATGTCCCCTAAGCCTGCCTTGACTTACAATGTCCTACCATCTCTACAAGTGTCCTTGGATGCCTGGCAGGAACAAGTCTACTCAAGGCCATTTTTGAAGACCATTTCATGAGTGCGTTGATCTCCTCTCCCTAATTCCTTTACACCTTCCTCTGTTCCCTGTCCCCCAATCCCCGGCCAATGCAGCAAAATCTGATAGGAATAAGCTCAGGTTCAGAATGTCTCGGGTACTCAGCAACAGGATCTGGAGAGGGAGAAGCAGTGATGGTTAACATCACTGTTGGAGAGAACTTCAGGGGCCTCGGCTTCATCCACTTCCCGCATGTTTTTCTACAAAGACTCAGAGCTTTGCCAGTCATGTTCAAAGCCATGCTTCTCTGTAGCAGGGTGTGTGGGGGAGTGGAGAACCATGTAGGCAGAGGCAAGTATCCAGTGTACTTCTCAAAGGTAGTGTTCAAGCATGGGTGAGACACGAATGCTATCTCTGTAGATATTTTGTGTTTGTAGAGTTTCAGGTTGAGTGGCATATCTCAGGGTTCCTGGGGAAGTGATTTCCTCAGTGGGGACTCCAGGTATGAGACTCTTGGGTAATATGGAACCAGATGATATTGATCAAAGTTGTTATGGGAAACATTGAAGTTCAGTGGGAAAACTAAAGTGGACAGAACTTGTCCTGTCATGGAGCATAGCCAGAGTGAAAGTGCACTCCTGTGAGTCTGTCCTACCGTGGAGGCTAAAGTGACAATGTTAAGTTTGCTCAGTTCTACCTTCTGGCAAGATGTTGCTTTTTGCCTCTGCCCATCCCAACACCATGTGATGGAGTCCTGTGCAGATCATTCCATAAATGTGTGCAAGAAGCAAGTTTGAGGCAGCTCTACTTGGCATTAAAAATAGAACCCAAGAAATAGTACAATACCTCCAGTTTCAAAAGATATCATGATATCTGCTTCCCCAGAGTTTATTCTAACGAAGTTCAGAGGGACAGCTGTACTCCACGCATGCAGGGCCATCTGTATAGCCTTGTCCACCTCAGTGGGACTCATGGAAGGTGTGTACTTAGAGACTCTGGACAAAGAAGAAACAAATGTTTATGTTTTAGTGACTGTTTCCAAACACAGAAGGGAGGGCACTGCACCGGCCACAGCCCCCTCCATCTTCATGTTATGTTCATGTTAGCTCTTTTTCTGAACAAGTACTTCTTACAGTGTTTTGGACTACCTTGAAGTGTTTCATGTCACATAGGACACTAGGGAGAGACCCAGAAGGCGGAGACATTTCAGGTTTCTGAAAGCACTTTTTGTTGTTACTTGACAAGGTTTTGCTATAAATTCTGTATCAAAGGTCAATGGGACTCCCCAGGGTTAAGTAGTGGAGTGTGTGCATGCGTGTGCATGTGTGTGTGTATATATGTGTATGAGAGAGAGACAGAGAGAGACAGATAGAGAGACAGAGACAGAATTAGAGAATTTTTACATTTAAAAAGTTTTAAAAATTAAAAATTTAAAAATTTAACTTTTAAAAGCAGGTTTGTTTTTATTTTAGTGTATTGGTGTTTTGCCTGTGTATATTTTGTGTGTGCAATGCTAATGAAAGCCAGATGATGGACAGATCCCCTAAAACTGGAGTTACAGATGGTTGTGAGCTGCCTCATGGGTCCTGAGAATTAAACCTGTGCTTTAGCAAAGATGTTGAGATGTTGAGACATCTCTCCAGCCTTGTATATACTTTCTTAAAGAGAATGTGCTAGCCTAGAAGCAGAGTGTTCGCTGGTGCTGAGAAAGGGTTGAGCACTTCAGGAAGCCCCTGACTGACAGCATAGGAAAGTATAGTTTGTTTTTTGGACACACAGTGTGTGGAAACCAAACTGGTAGATCTCAGGGTTCCTCCTGCTCTGAAGCACAAGAGGTGTGGCTTCTGCCATCAGGAAAAGAAGGGCAGCAAGAGAATTTCACCTGGGATTCTGGTCTGAGCTGGTATAACGGCTGCATAAGTTCAGCAGCCAAGTTTGGAGGCTGGACTGAGGTCAATTGTACTTTCTCTAGCTTTGGCTCCAGGGTGTACACAGGTGAGCTGCTTGGCAAGAGGAAGGACAGAGGGTGCCTGTCTAAGGATACTCCCTTGAGTATACTCTCAACTTTAGGATCCACAGCAACTGCCTAGCAAGGTTGTTGAACATGCCGGTCTAGTCCCAAAGTCTGTATTTTAGCAAGTTATCATAGATTATTCTCATGTAGGTGATATGATTCCAACAAGCACACATAGTCAAAATCCCAGGGTGCTCAAAAGATGACCAACAGAGAGGATGGGAAATTGCTCAGTTCTGGACAATTTAATGCTATAAAAACATGGCATACCCCTTTGCCACACAAACCTATCATTTAGGACCAGGTTAGACAGCCAGTACTTTGTTATTCCCTTCTATGATAGGCAGATCAACTGTATTCCTGGGTTGAAGATGAAAGTTGAGTCAGCCAAGATAAGGATGGGGAAAAGATTAATGCCAGAGAAGAAGTGGAGAAAACCCTGATCCAGGGTCTACAGATTGAAGAACGCATGAGCAGATGGTAATCATAGACAGTGCTCTTTGAAGATGCACTCTGTGCTAGACAGGGTTCTAGGCATCTTTAATGTGGTGTGTTATCTAGCCCTCACCATCCCAAGGAGGCCAGTAATGATGATGATCAAGGCCTGCATTTTGTGGTTAGACAGAAACCTTAGTCCAGCCTTCTGTCTGCCTTCAAAGTTGTGCACATGAGTGCTCTGCTGTGGTTTTTCATGTTTAATCATCTGGTGTTTGTTCCAAGATACTATTCTGACATCCAGGAACTTCAAAGTATCAAGACAGCCTCTAGGGTCTTGAAGAAGCACATCTGTGCCAGGAGCTTCTCTGCAGTATTCAGAGTTGTGTGTTTCAGGTTGTGTTATTTATCATAGAATGCTGCATGTCTCCAAGTGTCATGCTACCTACAGTCTAACATTCTAGGACATAGCTGAAAAAATTGGGAAAACACTTCATGAATTTATTTATTTATTTATTTACTTATTTATTTATTTATTTATTTATTTATTTATTTAAGGCCTTAACTTCTGTTTCCCAGACCTTGGTTAACCTTTCAAGGGCTATCTTGTTCTGCTTTCTTTGTTCTCAGTGGCCCCTTGTGGATGTAGAGTCTAATAGCAGTTAACAGATTGCTCAGCCACCTTAATTCAAGGGTTCCCCAGAGCAGTTTAAAAACCAGTATCACATGGGAACTTAATGCTGTGGCCTGTGTGATAGTTTCTGTAGCTAGTTTCTGTACTGTAAATAGTGACCTGCTGCGAGGGTTGCCACATTGGCAACAGTCAAGAAGTCAGTGTGTAGTGTGGAGACTAACCAGGTAACACAGACATGGAAATGGAAATGGTGTGATAAGCTTGTGAGTCTAGGTGGTACTAAAACTCAATGCTAGGAAGTAATGTTTTGCTTATGCTTGTTTAAAAATATAATTTAATTGTAAATGCACATCGTTGTATATAGTCATTTCTTAACAGCAAGCACACAGAGTTCTTGGAAACATAACAACAGACCCCACAATTCCTGCCATTGTAGTTGGCTCCTGGGAGTGGTTAGGAGGTTGCTCTGCACCAACCCTTGGAAGTTTGCTATAGCCCAGCCCTTCCTCATCTCCATGTGCCATGCACATGTACAGATCCTGGAAATGTAACCCTATCAGATTCTGACTTTCTCAATAGCTGGTTCTCACTGCTCAGGCTGTCTCTCCAGCCCCAGTTGCCACCACTCTCCTTGCTGTGTCCCCCATGCCACTTTCAGTAGTGTACTGGGGGTGTTGGGAGTGATGTGCCACTCAACATGGGAGCCCAAAACTCAGCTTGGTTGGAGGGGTTTCTCTTTGGATATGGCCTAACTTCTGGAAATCTCTAGAATAGAACCACCCAAAGCTACACCTACTAGGCCTATGTGATGCTGGAACAAGACAGCCACACCCACCTTCTTTAAACCCACTGAGGCTGAGGAGTAGACACCTTGATGATGTATGTAGACTGGTATAACCCAGGAATGCACCCTGGAAGTGGAGCAAGGAAGCCAGGGTGGGAAATTTGCTCTCAATACCAAGAACTCAAGGAAGAAGGACAAAAATTACCGTTGGGTAGGTCTCCTTGATCTAAACAGAAAGATGAAGAAGATTTAGCAGTGCCAGGACCTCTAACCACTGCTTGGAGCTATGATCGCCTTCAAATCAGGGTCAGGTTCTATGACTAGCCAAGTTGATAGCTCTTTCCACTGCTGCCTCAGATCTCATCTTGGCGTCACTTCTTTCTCCCTGTCTGCATGTCTATCTCCCTTTAAAGACTAGAAAGAGAGAAAGAGGAGCTATTCACCCTTTACTCCACAAATTGAGTGCCTATAATAGCCAAAACCACCAGCAAATGATTTATGGAGTCGTGTGTGTGTGTGTGTGTGTGTGTGTGTGTGTGTGTGTATGCACGTGGGCATGCCTGTAGTTCCTCAGGAGACATCCATCTTGTTTTTCTGAGGTGGTCTCTCATTGGCTTGAGCTGGCTGATTAGCCTAGCTCAGCTGGGCAGATTAAAAGGTTCTCAATGCTATCCAGGTTAGTTCACTTTAACCAACCACTGAGTTGTTCCCAACTGGTCAAACTTGTAATGGGTGAAGTGGATAGTTATCCCGGGATTAGAGGTTTCAACAAAGATCTAGAGAGCTGTTATTCTTTCTTACAGCTGTTGCGGATTCTGCCTTTCCTACAGATAAAAAGAAAGAAATCTTGGACAGAAAAGAAGAGGATGAGGTGTGTCTTTCTCTTTNTAACCAACCACTGAGTTGTTCCCAACTGGTCAAACTTGTAATGGGTGAAGTGGATAGTTATCCCGGGATTAGAGGTTTCAACAAAGATCTAGAGAGCTGTTATTCTTTCTTACAGCTGTTGCGGATTCTGCCTTTCCTACAGATAAAAAGAAAGAAATCTTGGACAGAAAAGAAGAGGATGAGGTGTGTCTTTCTCTTTGAATTGGGAAAGACGCAATCTCATTACCTGTATGTCAAAATATTTTTTTTCCATTTGGGTTCACCTGGGAAGAGGCGGTAGTTAGCCACATCAGGAACTCCACAGCGAGGCTTCTTGATCACATTCATTGTATTCTGGTCCAACTTCCCAGTGACTTTGAGGCCAAAGAATATTTGTAGCTCCTTAATCCTCCTGATCATGGGGTTGCTTTCTCTTGCCACCATCTCGCCAGCCTGGGGGCCTCCTTTCTTTGTATAATACTTGTCAAGATAGGCCTGAAATGGAGAGGTAGGCTGACTCACCTATGGCATGGTTGGAGAACACTCATACTCAGCTAAGATAGGGGATGATATTCTTGATATAAAAATAGGGCATATATTTTTATTAAAATAACTTAGATGTATTTGTATAGATGATACTTAGGTATGTCCTACATTATTAATGATACCCTTGAGTAGTATTAAGACTTGTACACTGTTACTTCAGTTTCTGGGTATTTGTGTGTACACATATGCATGCATGTGCACTTGATTCTGTGGGTACATGTGGAGACCATAGGTTGATATTGGTATGTCATTCTTTTTATTTTTTTAAAAAATAATTTTATTTTTTTAGACAGGTTTCACTTTGTAGACCTGGCTGTCCTGGAACTTGATCTGTAGAACAAGCTGGCCTTGAACTCACAGATATCTGTTGCCTGGTGCACCATCATTTCCTGGCTTGGTATGCCATTGTTAATTGCATAATGTGCAATGCATGGTGTCTAATATGAAATAAGTATGTTTTTTTCTTCAAGAGTACTTATGCTTCAATATCTCATTAGATACAAAGGTAAGAAGAGGTCAATGTATAGGCTGAATATTCTTTTTTTTTTTTTTTTTTTTTTCCAAGACAGGTTTTTCTGTATAGCTTTGGCTGTCCTGGAACTCATAGACCAGATAGGCCTCAAACTCACAGAGATCTCTGCCTCCCAAGTGCTAGGATTAAAGGCATTTGCCACCATTGCTCAGTTTAGGCTGAAGATTTTAACAAGTTTTGGTGTGTTGTGGGGTGATCTTTGTTTCCAAAGGGTGGGTTTCCTGAAACAGGTTTGATACCCACTGAGGCAAAGAAAACAAGCCATAAATTATTAGGCTTCTTGAATATCTTCTCAGTAAAATATCTTCTCAGGCTCAGGGAACATTATGGAAGAGGGTGTGGAAAGACTGAGAGACATTGTCCAAGGAGGAGTAGGATAGAGCCGTGTCTTCTGGACACAACAGGACCTCTTCTGCCTGTGACAGCTGGGACTGCACAAAGCTAAGGCAGTCAACCTTTTATCAGGATGCAGGAGGGGTCCATTAGCCCCTCCCTGGCTGAGGTGCTGAGGATCGATGGCTGCTAAAGGAAGGAGGGTCAGGTTTCTTTAGAGGTGTGCCTTTTAAAAGGTCAAAGCTCTAGGATACCACTGCTGTGGACATTTGATTGAGATTAGGGTGACCCGAACTTCACAACCTTGGTTTTGTAGTGCTGAGCATGAGCCTGGAGGCTTTGGCTTGTTGTGCAAATGCTCTACTACTAAGCTACATCCCCACCTACAACAGGGGATTTGTTAGAAATATTATTATATATTGTGTGGCAAAGAGGTCTATCTTAAGATCGTATTTTTGAAAGAGAAATGTTTAATGGCACAGAGAATGAAACAACAACACAGAATAAAATAGAGGAGAAACCTCTACCAAATTATAGCAATTTCAGAATTAAGCACATGCAGTAAATGCTGAAGGGAGATAGTGAGGTCCGGTGGTTAGTGTTGGTTGTCTGTGGGTGGGGCAATTATATTATGTTCCCTTTTATGCTCTCCTATGCCCACAAGTTTTATGCAATAAAGTTCGCTGTAGTTATTGCTCATGTTCTGTTCCCTAACTCACTATCCTGCTTCTAAGAAGAGTTCACTTTGTGGTGATCACTGCTTAAGTTTAGCTAAGGAGCTAGAGGGATGGTTCAGCAGTTAAAAGTGCTCATTCCAGAGGGCCTGAGTTTGGATCCCAGAAGCCAGGTTGGGTGGTTTGCACCTGCCTGTAACAGCAGCTCCAGCAGATCTGATGCCTGCTTTGTGAGCTCACACATATGTGGTATACCCTCATACAAACACATATACATAACTAGAAATGAATAGGTGTAGCTAAGACAAGTATCTATGAGAAAAGAGAAGGCAATTTCACTCCTAGGCCTTCCACCTAGACCAAGGAGCTCTGACAGTCGGGAAATTTGGCTCTGCCTCCATCTGTGCTCAGGGATTTTATGTTTGTTTGTTTTAAGATGAAGCTGCTTTGAAGGCTTCTTTTTGTGCACAAATTGCTGCTGCAGCAACTTAAAGTGACGCCTCAATTATGTGTCCCCAAGAACAGAGGATAGAGAAGTGCATCTAAGACCAGTGGCTCTGTATTTCTGAGACATTTCAGCTTCACACATTTTCTTCCCTTGTTAGAGAATGTGCTGTACTTGGTCTTATGATATCTACTTTATGAGATGTGACTGTAGAAGGGAGATGTTCATGTTAAATTAGGCAAAGACCATATTTACCAGTACCGTTAAATTGACATAGTCACACACAAGGATGTGGGATTACTACAGACTCAATAGTCAAGATAGAGAAAACATTTTTATGAACACTGGGCATGCCCAACCCTCAAATCAATGCCAAAGCCATATGCTAACAAGATCTTATGGGAGAGGGACACATGATGCCCCACTCTCACCCCTAGCAGAGGAGGGCTAGTCAGTGTTCTTACTGTTGTGGTCCCTGACAGGTTGACCATGCCTCCAGGAATGGTTTACATTGTGAGTGTATGAATGGCACTCTGTGACTCAGTGGGCTACTTATTGAAAAAGAAAGAGTGTGACGTCGGGATGGGAGAAGTGGACAGGATCTGCAAGGAGCTGGAGGTTGATGTGGATATCATCAAAATATATTGTTTGCATTATGAAATTCTCACAGAATGTATTAAGAGTTAAAAAGCAAACAGGCAGATGAACCTCAAAACCAAAACCAGGCGCTTGCTTGCCTTGTCCCAAGTTTTGGCCTGAGTATTGGCAGTCCATTTGAAAGCTACAGACACTTGGGGGCATTTTGCTTTTGATTATAGTTTTTGTTTTCTGCTGTGAATGTGCACAATTTTTATAATAAAATGTTTTTCTTTTTCTTTAAAATGGGCATTGGATGCCAAACCTATAGCTTTAAAGGTTTAAGGCTGAACTTAATAGATAGAAGAACAGTCAATTTTAATGAAATAGAATCAGGATTTATGCCTACTTAATGAAGGTACGGAACCTCATCACTGCAATGCCATGACGGAGATGGTGACTTAGTGAGTTTCTAAGGCAGTGTTTGGAGGATTGTTATATGTTTTAAATTAAGGAGAGTCTAATATTCTGGGGACTTTCTTGCCAGCACTGTTGAAAATGCTTTGTCATCCTTTTTAGAGTCAAATGTTCCATTTGGCACTTAGAGGTTCATGTAGAACTGTCCTGCCCTGTAGGCCACCACTTTTGTGCAGTACCTTGCAATTGCCCAGCGCCCTCTCTGTCTCCCCTGCTCCCAAGCCACTAAGTCTTAGCATTCTTTACCAAGTCACCCTCTGCCAGCTTCTTTTTCAGTGTTTGATGGATAGAAGTAAGGGAGGATAAGATGGCCCCCATCTGCTGGCTGATGGTCCCACCTCCCTGCCAACATCTAAGGACATTTAGAAATATCCCTCCTGACTGTAACTGGGCTAAGGAATGGCTAGGGCATACTTTCTCCAACATTTTCCTTTATTTTTGTCTAAGAGTCATTCAAAGAGATTCGTAACACCTTTGACACTTTCTGAAAAACTATAGGTTCCAGTGCAGGCTGCACCACAAACATGCTGGCACAATTTTTTGAATTTCTCTTACTTTAGTTTTCTTGCCAGCTTCAGCCTTCCCCACCTGTCTAATGATATACTGATCACACCAGTGCAAAGATAAACAAAAGGAATGGATAAGGAAATGCTGACGTACACATATTCAGAAATATTTGTGATATTTTGTTAATAAATGTGTTTTAAATACTTTTTAAAGTTTTGTGTGTATATGTGTGTTCCTGAGTGAATGTCTGTACTCCATGTAAATAGAGGAGCCTGTAGAGGTCAAAAAACAGCACTGGATGCCCTGAAACTGGAGCTGCAAGACAGTGAACGGCCATGTGGATGCCGGGAATGGAACCCTGAGCCATCTCTTTAGTTCCTATTTGTGACTCTTTAAAAAGAAAGTCATGTAAATAGCATAAAAGCCAAAGTGTTCTTTGACATAGTATCTTTTACTGAGAAAAGTAGAAGCCAATATTTAAAGGTAATAACAATTAAAAATCTTTATCACAGAAAATGGAGTGGTGCCAAGGGCTCAGAAGTCCAGGGGCTTCTTTTGCATGGTTTAATTTCTCATGACTATGTGGTAAATGAGAATTACACTATGTCTAAAGACAATTTAGAAGGATGTTTTAAATGTTATGCCAACACCACTAGATAGTTCCCATGTTACAATAGGCTGACTTAATGATTCTTGACTTCGTAACAGGGTGAAAGTGATGTTCTCTCAGTACAAACCACACTGCAAATTTTGCCTCTTGGTCTTTCCAAGGCTGGCAGTGTACAGTGAGGGTTTCTCTCTGTATCCTGAGTCTTAGCCACAAACCACAGCTCTGAGCTGCACAATAACAAGCTGCTGTGTTATTAAGCAAAAGTTTTTGGTAAGCTGCTCGACTCATGATATTTTGAGCTTATGATGAGGTTATCCAGATACAACAACATCATAAACCAAGAAACATCTGCACTATTTTAAAAAGCAAGCAAACCACTTAAAATAGATAAATCCTTGATTGTAGGAAGAGGTGAGGTATTTGCCCGCCCCTCCCCCCCCCCCCCCCCGTGTGTGTGTGTGTGTGTGTGTGTGTGTGTGTGTGTGTGTGTGTGACTAGGTGTAACCAACTAGGTGTGACTAGGTATGACTAGGTGTAACCAACACCTCAGGCATGTTAGGTAGGTGAGTGCTCTATTATTGACCTATATCCTTAGCTCATTCATACTATGCCTACAGCCTATCATATCATTTCCTTAGCTTCAATGCAGATTTAAAAAAATCTTAATTTAAGGATACAACTGAACATCAAATAAATTAAGTAAGAATTGTTGAAGTTCTCACATGCAGATCTTTATGTCTTTGGGTTTGGGGACAGAGGTCTCTGGTGTTATATTTCTTAGCTAGTGATTTTGGAAAGAAAAGACCAGTGTGGAAGATACTTCCTAGTTCATGACCCAGTGACCTCTTACTGCCCCCTCCTGTCAGTGCCATGAGAGCAGAGACTTTGGCTTGCTCTCTTCACACATGGACTGGGATCAGAACCTCTCACTGGATGGGTCCTATTCTGGCTGAGCACCAGCCTGCTATATGTGTCAGGGCATCACAAAAACTTTATAGTTTCTGAATTAGAGAAGCATGATTCTGGAGGAGGAAATTACATTAAAGAGAGAAAGAACCCACAAGGGTCGCAGTAAAACACAATTTATAATTTTAGTACCTGGAACTACTTTGAATTGGGCTCCTCTACACATGGCTTTGGTCAAAGAAAGTTTGACTCAAATGGGCACCTACTGTTGATACTGGCATTTCTGTAGAAGTGGGCATCTACTGTTGACATCGTCTATGGAAGAGGTCATCTGTGAAGGGGACATCTCCTATTGACATTGGCATCTTCTGTTAATTATATGTAGAATTGCTATGGCAAATGTTCCCTGACTGCTTTCATGTTGTAAAAGAAGCTGGTTGACCGGAATGGGTGAGTGGCAAAACTATTGATGGAGACAGTCCATTGTGCATAGAGACAGTCCATTGTGCATAGGGAAGGTTCATTGTGCATAGGGACAGTCCAGTGTGCATAGGTGACAGCCCAGTGTGCATAGGGACAGTGCAGTGTGTATAGGGACAGTCCAGTGTGAATAAGAACAGTGCAGTATGCATAGGTACAGTCCAGTGTGGATAGGGACAGTCTAGTGTCCATAGGGACAGTCCGGTGTGCATGGGGGATGGTCCACTGTGCACAGGTCTCTAGTCCTTGGGCCCAAGCTGGCCATGGGTACAGATGGACAAAAGGACAGTAGCCCCAGGCAGAGATGAAGCCCCATGCAAGCTGTAGTTTCATCAGACTCGGGCCAGGTGGCACATCTACAAACCTTTCCCTGTTGATAGCAGTTCTGTCATTAGAAATCCATTTCTACAGGATAAGAACCACTATCTTCCTTTAACCAACTTCTCTGTATTTGGGATGACTTTCTAGCATGGTTGGTAACATCAGTTCCTTCATACCACAGTCAGATGGGAGAGATCCCAAGGCAGAAAGTAAAGTTGAGGAAAAGATTGTGGAGAAACACAGACTAGGGAGAAAAGACCCACAAATGAGAAGGTAGTGTGGCCTGTCTTAATTCTGACCAAGGTTACCTTGACCAAAAAAGCCATTTATTTTCAAAATGTGAACATAAAAAACCTTTTTCTGTGGCTGCCAAGTACTCAGTATTAAATTCGCAGCCTACCTCAGTCTTTATATTTCTGATCTTATTTTTCCTCAAATACTTGTTTTTGAGTTTTGTATGTTATATAACCACACTAAAGTTCTGTATAATATGAGCCACAGATATTTTGTTCAGCTGTTAGCTCAGCCATGTAACTCATGCAGCTGATAAGCACCAGGCAGTAACATTAGCTAGCGTGGCCCACTGGGCTTCTGTGGAGTTGTAAAATGTATTATTTTTTAAAGTAATATTTTTTGTTTACTTTCTTATTATGCCCTCTTGGGTGTACTGGGTTAGGAGAGGAAAGAGGGGGTTGGGCAGAGAGTCACAAACCTGTGCGAGGTGGTAGTTGCTCCTGAAGGTCCTAGGGGTGGCTGCCAGTAGGTTTGGGGCTGCAGTGGCAAACTTTAAAACTGTGACAAGGACAGCAAGGCCAGAGGCAGGTAGCACCTTCATCTCCTCTCGGTTGCTTGATGATTGTATCAGCCCAGGGGTGGCCGACAGTGCACATTTGCACCTGGACCAAGCTCCTTTTATAGAGTCACATAAGGCTGGGCCCTGTAAGTGATGATTCATGTCTCAAATGGTAATTACACAGCTTGTTTCTCCCCCTGATGAAGGGGTAACAGCCGTGCACGGGGATCAGGGAAAGCTTCATTCTTTGTGATTGACCAAGTCATAAAGGGAGAGAAATGGTTACTTTTAATGGCACTTGTTAGCTATGTACAGAAATTGGTCTGAGCTTGATTTATTTGAATCCCATCCATTAGGGATTTGAAAGTCCTACTTTTAAGATTCCCTTTAAAAGCAGGGGCTAGTGAGGTAGTTCAGTGAGTCTTTACTGAGTCTTTATTTGCACCCACAGGCAAGCCTGATGACCTGGGTCCATTCCCCAGGACCTACATGGTGGAAGGAGAGAAATGTTTACAAGTCGCCCTCTGAATTCTATATCCATGTTGTGGCTCCTTCTGCATCCTACTGTAAAAGAATGAAAGAAAGAATGAATGAATAGTTCCAATTTAAAAAAAGAAAAAGGTTAAATGATTAGAACATAGTTGGATTATAGTACAATTGAGCTGTCTACACTTTCAAGTCCATCTTCAGCATCCTGTATCTGCATTTCCCTCTATGTTTCTCAGGAAACAGTACTGGTGCTGCTGCTGTTGTTGCAGATGTTGTTGTTGTTGCTGTTGCTGTTGGTGCTGTTGTTGCTGCTGCTGATACTGCTGCTGCTGGTGGTTCTAAGACACACAAGCCAACTTTATATAACCTCATGCTAATGAGGGTTGAGAGTGACCCTGTAACTGCCAGAAGGCTTTTCAGTGCAATAACACTAGAGCTATGTCTGTTACCCAGAACATTAGGCAAAACTCGCCATTTTAAGGGCATTCTGGTAGTTCAGAGTCACAACTGTGTGTGTACTCATGTGTGCAGATACAAATGCTCATATGTGTTGAACCAGAGGACTTTTATTTTGAGACAAGGCTTCTCGCTGGCACCGGTCTTGCAAATAAGCTAGGGTGGCTCCATCCTCAGTACCAGGGCTGGAAGGGCATGCTACTGTGCTTGGTTTGCAGGATTTAAAACACTTTATTCAGAGGCTTGGGTAAGAGCTGAAGAGGAAACATGATCATTGAGGCCACCCTGCTGCTAAGAGCCATGCCTAGCTTTTTTTTTTTTTTTTTTTGATAATTTTTTTCCAACTTTTATTAGATAATTTCTTCATTTACATTTCAATCATTATCCAGAAAGTTCCCTATACCTTCCCCCCTCCCGGCCCTGCTCCCCTACCCACCCGCTCCCACATCTTGGCCCTGGCATTCCCCTGTACTGGGGCATATAAAGTCTGCATGACCAAGGGGCCTCTCTTCCCAATGATGGCCAACTAGGCCATCCTCTTCTATATATGCAGCTAGAGACATGAGCTCAGGGGGTACTA
>LR751895.1:0-55315 GCA_902729485.2 Mus minutoides
AGCTCCTTGGGTACTTTCTCTAGCTCCTTCCTTGGGAACCCTGTGTTCCATCTAATAGCTGACTGTGAGCTTCCACCTCCATGTTTGCCAGGCATTGGTATAGTCTCCCACGAGACAGCTATATCCGGGCCCTTTCAGCACTATCTTGCTGGCATATGCTATAGTGTCTATGATTGGTGGCTGATTGTGGGATGGATCCTTGGCAGCCGCAGTCATTGGGTCCATCCTTTTTTTTTTTTTTTTTTTTTTTTTTTTTTTAGATTTATTTTATTTTATTATATGTAAGTACACTGTAGCTGTCCTCAGACACTCCAGAAGAGGGAGCCAGATCTCGTTACGGATGGTTGTGAGCCACCATGTGGTTGCTGGGATTTGAACTTATCACCTTCGGAAGAGCAGTCGGGTGCTCTTACCTGCTGAGCCATCTCACCAACCCGGGTCCATCCTTTGGATTCAGCTTCACACATGATCTCTGTAACTCCTTCAATGTGTGCTTTGTTCTTAATTCTAGGAAGGGGTGACATATCCACATTTTGATCTTCCTTCTTCTTGAGTTTCATGTGTTTAGTAAATTGTATCTTGGGTAGTCTAGGTATCTGGGCTAATATCCACCTATCAGTGAGTACATGTTATGTGAGTTCTTTTGTGATTGGCTGAGAAGCACTTGAAAAAATGTTCAACATCCTTAATCATCAGGGAAATGCAGATCAAAACAACCCTGAGATTCCACCTCACACCAGTAAGAATGGCTAAGATCAAAAAGTCAGGTGACAACAGATGCTGGCGTGGATGTGGAGAAAGGGGAACACTCCTCCATTGTTGGTGGGAATGCAAGATGGTTCAACCACTCTGGAAATCAGTCTGGCGGTTCCTCAGAAAATTGGACATAGTACTACCGGAAGATCCTGCAATACCCCTACTGGGCATATATCCAGAAGATATTCCATCTGGTAATAAGGACACATGTGCCACTATGTTCATAGCAGCCTTATTCATAATAGCTAGAAACTGCAAAGAACCCAGATGTCCCTCAACAGAGGAATGGATACAAAAAATTTGGTATATTTACACAATGGAGTACTACTCAGCTATTAAAAACAATAAATTTATGAAATTCCTAGGCAAATGGATGGATCTGGAGGCCATCATCCTGAGTGAGGTAGACAAGATTTTAGTCAAAGCTTTTGAGGATAGGTTGCTTTTCACGTTTCTCTTTTGTTAGCCTGTTTAGTTACTTTGCATACCAAAGACAATATTACATAGGCAGGAAGGTTCAATTTTTTTGAGTCCAAGGAGTTCTCTGGATGATATCCTTGGTAATGGAGAACTGCTCTCAATTTTAGCAGAGCAAAGAGTTATCTTAGCCAGCGCCTAGGCTGCTCAGTGATCCAAGGGACCCATGTAGCCAACAACTCAATTGAATAAAACTCAAGTAGTGTGCTAGAAAGCTCATTTGAAGCAAATACCAGGTCAGTTGGGACTTCTTCCACCCATTAGTAGGTTACTGAATTTTTATTGTCTTTTTAGCATTTAGGAAGTATATACCACTGTAGGTTTCCATATCATCACTCAAATACCCCTCTTAATTCCAACTGTCTCTCTGCATTTTTCTCCTTCAACTTGAACTTCCCTCCCACTGAATACCTCATTCTACCATTCACATCCCCATCTGCCTCCGGTCCATCCATGAAATCTATCTTATTTTCTTCCACCAGGGAATCTGTGTGCCACTGTGTGCTCTGAAGTCAACTCTTCTATACTTAATTGTAGCCATGCCCAGCCTTAAGTAGGATGGCTTTGACCTTGCTGCCACTGATAATGAGACCACCAGGGGTGGAGCCTTATTAAGAACTGACTTATTACCAGTGCTCTCATGGAATATTCATATCTGATTCTATTGTGCATATTTTCATCAGTTTATTATCCAAGTTGGTTCTTGACTTAAAAACATGTTTTAATGATATACTACATTCAAATATACTTTAAATACTGTCAATATTAGCATCCACTTTTTTCTGGAAGTAACACTAGAGTTGGCAGTTTTCTTTCAGGGATTGAAAAAAATATCATTTCATACTTTCTTGATTTTAATCTATGGGTAAGTACTTATTACCACTGTATGGTATTGTAATGTAACCTCTTTTGGTGGTAAGGGATAAGACAGGACAAATGGAATAGAGATGCACATTGTTTTAGGGCTTAGATGTAAGAATAGCTGGTTCTATCTGGGAGTTAAGAAAACCAAACTTATAGAGATATTCCTGAGGAAAAATAAATTAGAATTCTATGGCTTTCTACTAATCAAGAGTCCCAGCGTCTGACCACTGCATATAGCTATTTGAACTTGTTCTGTTTTTAAAAGATTTAATGTAACAAGTGACAGTAAACTTTAACTGCAAGGCTCAAAAGTACAGAATTAAGTCTATGCAGATATAGGTGTGCATTTGAGTAAATGTTAGTTTCAAGTTTTAAAGTAGAAACTGTAATGTTCATAGTGACTTCATAATGGAAGTCAGTAAAACCATGGGTACACATTGTCAGACAGGATGACATTTCAGCACAAAGCATCAGCATCTAGGGAGAGCCATTGATGGCTCCTTCTACCTAGCATGCTACAGAGTCTTTTTATCAGTGTGTATGCTACACCAGCATATCCAAGACCTTTTTAGACACTGAGTTGTCTTCTGATTTCTCAGATTATTCTTTTTTCAAAAAGATTTATTTATTATATGTAAGTACACTGTAGTTCTCTTCAGACACTCCAGAAGGGGGCATCAGATTTTGTTACAGATGGTTGTAAGTCACTATGTGGTTGCTGGGGTTTGAACTCAGGACCTTTAGAAGAGCAGTTGGTGCTCTTAACCGCTGAGCCATTTTTCCAGCCCCTCTGATTATTCTTAAGGAATGTATAAAACCATGTAATACTTCTTGTATTTTTAAATAGCTTATTAAGTGTATTATCGTATTGGAGTATTCTCTTTGGATATTGAAGAATTATTTCTTGTAATTTGAGAAAATTTGCCTTCCCTGTATCCTTATTTGACACATTGAATACATTCTGTGTCTTCCTTGCACTTTTTAAGCACTGATGCTCTGTGATAAGATAGAGTGGAGGCTTTGTACATCCCTGTCTCTTTTCTGAATAGAGTAGAATGATGACAGCTGTCTTTAATATTTGTAATGATAAGTGTAGGATATTTGCTATTATCTTCATTAGACTGAGGGATGGATGTTCTTTCTGTTCTCACAATCTCCAAAGCTCTCATAATTATCTACTGTGATATTTTACCCAGGTATTTCATAGGTATATTGACATGGCTGTGAGCTTTCTCTTACTGTACATATTTTGAGCCTTGGTTCGTACCTATTGAAATTGCCTTGCATCTCTGGCATGAAATCAAATCAAGTTGAATTCACTTTCTGCATCCACCACAGAGAGTCTTTCATCACTGTACATTGGTGCACCTAGACTGTTATTCTTTTCTTTGTACATGTTTTATGGTCATTTGTTTTACATCGAGATAAAGTCAGCATTGTGTGGTGACTGTACAACATTCTTCTTTTCCTGTATTCTGCAATATTCTCTGTGCAAGATTATTGTGGGGTTTCCTAATGAAATTTGTGAATTCATTGTATATTTGTTTAGTACTCAGATGACATTTTTTGAAGAAACACTGATGGCCTGAGTGGTGGCACTCTCTCATTGCCTGGCCTAGTGTTAGGACTTTGAAAGTTTACTCATTCACCTGTTTCTAGAAAATCATTATTTTCCTCATCATTTTGCATTACTTTTATATGACTTTCCACAGCACTCCATCCATCTGCTATTTCTCAGTGTCAACCTAAACTATTTAGGCAGCGTCATTGGGAAAGACTATTCATATATCTGTTAAATGCCAAGAGAAATATTTCCATGAGATAAATATTAGTTCAATATAATACATAAAAAGCACTGGAATATTTGGTGATACCATGGCAACTTTGTGTAGTAAATGTATCCCAACATTCTAAATGAGTTACTATGGTTTGTTTTTTTTTTTTTTTGGTTTTGGTTTTTCAAGACAGGGTTTCTCTGTATAGCCCTGGCTGTCCTGGAACTCACTTTGTAGACCAGGCTGGCCCCGAACTCAGAAATCTGCCTGCCTCTGCCTCCTGAGTGCTGGGATTAAAGGCATGTGCCACCACACCCCGCTGAGTTACTATGTTTTTACACATGTGTAAACTCACTGATGCATATGTATGTATGTGTGCATATATGTGTATGTATTGGTATCTATGCAAGGAGGCCCATGTCATATATTCTTACTTTCATGTGGAACTACAACATATTTAACAGATGGAACATTTGTACTCCAAGACAATAGGACACACGTGGAAAATAGGTATATTGCTTCTGCTGGGTAGAATGAACTGGATTCTCAACAAAGTCTCAGATATTGTATTCTAGTGTGACTACTAATGAAACTTCATCCAATTCTAGAAATCAGTCTTGACAGCCACTACCCATTTGTCTTTGACTCTAATCCCAGGAAGATAACTTTTCAGTAATAACTTGAGTATTAGTGTTTTGTATCTGTGTTTGTGCATGGTAACTCCTGGAGCTAGAAATAGTCCTCAGTTTACACTCATATTCCTTATCAGCCTAAATATATCAGTGCTTGCTTTCATGACTGTAGAAATGTTGTCAAGATCCCTAGTATCATTTTGCTTTTAATAATTTTTATGTCATTTAGCATTGTCTGTAATGGAGTTGTATTTATTTCATATTTGAATTGTTCAATCCTTAATCTGAAATTTGAAGAATTCCAATCTTTGTTCCTTACACAGAACCTGGGAGAAGAACAACCAGAAGGATGAGTGTGTCTCTGGTTAACATTCCACAGGTCAGTGTCCTGTCCACATTTCTTTTTAAAAATCCTTTTTTTATTCACATCATCCAAAGTTTTATTCTCTATATGTGTCATGTCATCTTTAGGGCTTATTTCCTATGATCTTTTTTTCTTCTGTAATAAGGAACATTTAAAATTTTTACCTTTCATGTATATAACAGCTTTATATTTTAACTTGATTTTGTCTTGAAAGAACATATAATTCCCTTGGACTGGAGACCTGCATGTCTCAAAGAACATCTCTTGGAAATGATGCTCAATGAATATATTGATGCCTATTTTCTACATTGAAAAAGTTCTGTCCTTTTTTATTAGTGTGTGAGTAAGGTCTCTTGTGCCACATAAATTTCATTTCAGGGATGGTCAGGTGTCCAGACATAAGCTTGTGAATGTGGATATGGAAATATGTAGAAATTCTCATCACTAAGCAAGATATGAAAGAATAGAATTTGTAGAAGGTAAAATTATATGAGACCCACTGTCTTGAATTCTAATAGTAAATATATTACCTGCCTCCCTAGGGTCACAGATGATGGAAGGAACTTGTCTTTCATTTGCCAATGTAGTTATTTTGAACTGATGCAAATTTCAGTATTCTGGCAACTCTTGTTTCACATTTTATGTCACACAGTAACAGAAACTTGGGAAGAGCCTCGAAGATATTGGCACAGGGGAAAAATTCCTGGACTGAACACCAATGGCTTGCGCTATAAGATTAAGAATTGACAACTGGGACCTCATAAAATTGCAAAGCTTCTATAAGGCAAAAGACACTGTCAATAAAACAAATATGAAACTATGAGTGTTGTTCAGCTTCCACGTGTATGTGGGATTTCTATTATTTACATTGTTATTGAAGATCACCCTTACTCCGTGGTCATCTGAAAGGATGCATGAGATTATTTCAATATTTTTGTATCTGTTGAGGCCTGTTTTGTGACCGATTATATAGTCAATATTGGAGAAGGTTACATGAAGTGCTGAGAAGAAGGTATATCTTTTTGTTTCTGGTTAAAATGTTCTATAGGTATCTGTTAAATCTATTTGTTTCATAACTTCTGTTAGTTTCACTGTATCTCTGTTTAGTTTCTGTTTCCATGATCTGTCCATTGATGAGAGTGGGTGTTGAAGTCTCCCACTATGATAGTGTGAGGTGCAATGTGTGTTTTGAGCTTTACTGACATTTCTTTTATGAATGTGGATACCTTTGCATTTGGAGCATAGATGTTCAGAATTCAGAGTTCATATTGGTGAATTTTATGATTGATGAGTATGTCTTGTTCCTCCTTTTTTTTTGATAACTTTTGGTTGAAAGTCAATTTTGTACGATATTACAATGGCTATACCAGCTTGTTGACATATGTGTGGAAAATTGTTTTCCAGGCTTTTACTCTGAGATAATGTCTGTCTTTGTCACTGAGGTGGGTTTCCTGTATGCAGCAAAATGTTGGGGCCTGTTTTCATAACCGGTCTATTAGCCTATGTCTTTTTATTGGGGAATTGAGTCTATTGATATTAAGAGATTTTAAGGAAAAGTAATTGTTGCTTCCTGTCATTTTTGTTGTTAGAGCTGGAATTGTGTCCATGTGGCTATTTTCTTTTAGTTTTGTTGAAAGATTATTTTCTTGCTTTTTCTAGAGTGTAGTTTCCCTCCTTGTATTGGAATTTTCCCTTTATTATCCTTTGAAGCCTGGATTTGTGCAATGATATTGTGTAAATTTAGTTTTTTCATGGATTACCTTGGTTTCTCCATCTTGGTAAATGAGAGTTTTGCTGGGTATAGTAGCCTTGGCTGGCATTTGTGTTCTCTTAAGGTCTGTATGATATTGGCCCAGGATCTTCAGGCTTTCATTGTGTCTGGGGAGACATTTGGTGGAATCCTGATAGGTCTGCCTTTACATTTCACTTGCCACTTTTCCGTTGTTCCTTTTAATATTCTTTCTTTGTTTTATTCCTTTGCTGTTTTGATTATTATGCCACAGAAGAATTTCTTTTTGATCCAATCTACTTGTTGTTCTGTAGGCTTCTTGTATGCTCATGGACATCTCTTTCTTTTCTTTCTTTCTTTCTTTCTTTATTTTTATTTTTTTTTTTTTTTGGTTTTTGAGACAGGGTTTCTCCGGATAGCCCTGGCTGTCCTGGAACTCACTTTGTAGACCAGGCTGACCTGGAACTTAGAAATCCTCCTGCCTCTGCCTCCCGAGTGCTCAGATTAAAGGCGTGCACCACCATGCCCGGCTGGACATCTCTTTCTTTAGGTTAGGAAAGTTTTCTTCTATAATTTTGTTGAAGATGTTTACTGGCCCTTCAAGTTGGAAATCTTCACTTTCTTCTATATCGATTATCTGTAGATTGGCCTTATCACTTTGTCCTGTATTTGCTGGGTGTTTTGGGTTAGAATCTTTTTGCATATTGCATTTTCTTTGATTATTGTGTCAATGCTTTCTATGGTATCTTTTATATTTCATATTCTTTCCTCTATCTCTTGTATTCTGTTGTTGCTGCTTGTGTCTATGACTCCTGATCTCTTTCCTAGGTTTTCTATCTATAGTGTTGTCTTCCTTTGTGATTTCTTTATTTTTTCTACTTCCACTTTTAGATCCTGGATGGTTTTGTTCATTTCTTTCGCTTGTTCACTTGCATTTCCTGTAATTCTTCTTCTTTTTTTTTTTTTGGTTTTTCGAGACAGGGTTTCTCTGTATAGCCCTGGCTGTCCTGGAACTCACTTTGTAGACCAGGCTGGCCTCGAACTCAGAAATCCGCCTGGCGCCTCTGCCTCCCAAGTGCTGGGATTAAAGGCGTGCGCCACCTGTAATTCTTTAAGGGATTTTGTTTGTTTGTTTGTTTCTGTTTTATGGATTTCTACTTGTTTACCTGTGTTCTCCTGTACTTCTTTAGGAAGTTGTTTATGGCCTTCTTAAAGTTCTCCATCATCATCATGAGAAGTGACTTTAGATCTATATCTTGCTTTTCTGGTGTGGTGGTGTATCCAGGACTTGCTATGGTGGGAGAATTGGGTTCTGATGATGCCAAGTAAACTTGGTTTCTGTTGCTTCTTTTCTCATGCTTGCATCCCAACATCTAATTATCTCAAGTGCTCCCTGCCCTTGCTATATATGATTGGAGCCTGTTCTTCCTGTAATCCCAGTTGAGTAAGAACTCCTCAGAGTCTGGCTTTCTCTGTGATCCTGTGATCCTGAGATTCTTGGCATATCAGAGTTCCTGAGAGTTAAGCTGCCTCTGAGACCCTGAGATCCTGGTTTGACCAAGCTCCTGGAATCCTGGGTTCTTGGAATCCTAAGATCCTGTTCATGTTAGAGTGCCCAGGAATGGAGACTCTTTTCCTCCAGGCACCTTGGAACTGTCCTCCAAGATTGCACCCAAGGTAGAGTTGCACTGACCAGAAGGAACCTGAGCCACTTGTCTGGTGGTGTTTCTACTTCCTTTGAACCTTCTCGTCCCAGTTACTCCCGGTGGTGTTGGAGCAGATATTATGCTCTCCTCACTGGTGCTCCTAAGATCCTGGGCATGTTAGATAATTCGGGAGTGGAGACTCCTCTCCTCTGTGTACTGTGGGACTGTCCACCTTGATTGCTCCCAAGGTATAGTGGCACAGACTGGAAGGAACCTTGGATAACATAATCTTTATCCTAGCATTGTGGATGTTGAAACAAACCTATTTAATTATTTCCCTGACAATATCAGTTATATCGTGAATTTATACCCAATCAAAGCTATCTATAGTGTCACACTGAATCAAACTGTAACCATAAAATTAGACATACATTGTTCAGAAATCTACTTTCTGAAATTTCATTACAGATTGATCACTTATTTGTCCCAGCTTCTTCAAAGTACAATTTTCTTTTCTATTATTTTATTTATTTACATTTCAAATGTTATTATTCTTCTCAGTTACCCCTCCTTGGTTCCAATATCCTAGCACCCCCCATACCCCCGGTAATATAAGGATGATCCTCCACACAACCATCCACTCCAGCCTCACCACCTCAGGATTCCCCTATGCTGGGGCATTTGACCTTCACAGGACAAAAGACCTCCCCTCCCACAGAAGCCATATAAGACAATCCTCTACTACATTTGCTGCTGGAGCCATGGGTCCCTCCACGTGTACTCTTTGGTTGGTGGTTTAGTCCTTGGGAGCTCTGGGTGTTCTGGTTGTTTGATATTTTTGTTCTTCCTATGTGGTTGCCAACCCCTTCAGCTCTTTAGTTCTTTCCCTAACTCCTCCATTGGCATCCCCATGCTCAGTCCAATGATTGACTGCAAAGATCTGCATCTGTATTGGGGCAGTCTCTGCTCTGTCTTTGACTCTCTATTTCCTTAAGACAGGAGCAATTCTGGTTTAATATTTTTTTGACATGAGAATGTGGTACAATTTTAAAATAAGATTTTGAAGGCTCTCATCATTTCCAGTCATTATGATGTGGGTCAAAGTTTAGATTCTTCCAAAGATACATGTAATAATTAAAATAAAAAAAGAAAGAAAGAAAGACCTCTCTCGAGAATAAGAATCTATGAGATCACTTACTCCTCATATAAGTAATCCCTTTCATCCATAATTGCCTTTTTTTTTTTCAGAAAATCATTGCATATGTGGAAAGCATAGGAAGTTCTTGGATCAAGACACCCAGTGCATTGTCCATGAGCAAATAAATATTCAAGGGAACTCTTCTAAATGTAACAGACCTAGCAATGTGATTTTTTAATTCACCCAAAGTATACCTTATAAAACCAACCTCAGTGATACCTCTCATCAATTTTCAAACTGAAAAAGACATAAACTTGGGAACACTAAAAAAGCTTGCAAATACAAAGACTGTGCAAACTGCTTAAATGTGTGTTCTATTATTAGTGCCAATCAAGGAATCCACCTGGAGAAGAAAGGACACACACGAAATACAGAGTTTGATAAGGTTTTTGTCTCTAAACATAAACTCATGGTGAAACTAAACAATAGTGGTGTGAAACCTTACAAATATAGTGAATGTGACAAATCCTATACCCAAAAATCAGATCTTATTATTCATCAGAGAATTTATACAGGAAAGAAATCTTACAAATGCACTGAATGTGACAAATGCTTTATCCAAAAAGGTAGTCTGACAATTCATCAGATAATGCATACAGGAGAGAAACCTTACAAATGCTTTGAACGTGACAAATCCTATACCCAAAAATCCAATCTTATTATTTATCAGAGGATTAATACAGGAGAGAAACCTTATAAATGTAGTGAATGTGGCAAATGCTTTACTAAAAAAAAATCCATCTTATTATTCATCAGAGAATTCATACAGGAGAAAAACCTTACAAATGCACTGGATATGATAAATTCTTTACTGACAAAGTCCGTCTGAGAAGGCATATGATAATTCATACAGGAGAGAAACCTTACAAATACAGTGAATATGACAAATGCTTTACCCGACAATCCCATCTTAGTATTCATCAGAAAATTCATACAGGGAGAAACCTTACAAATGCCGTGAAAGTTTCAAATGCTTTACCTACATTGTTAGTGCAAGAAGGCATCTGATAATTCATACAGGAAAAAACAAAACCTTACAAATATTTTGTACATGATAAATGCATTCCCCAAAACATCACTCTGACAAATCAAGAGCTATTTCATACAGTAGAACAACTTTATAAATGAAGTGAATGAGATAATTCTTTACCAAGAAATATCATCTTAAAATTCATTAGAGAATACGTACAGTAGATAAACCTTTCAAATATATTGAAGGTGTTAATCCTTTATTTTGGCCCATCTCTTAGAATGTAATAGAGAATATGTACAGGCAAGAATCTTTATTTTTCTATTAGATATTTTCTTAATTTACATTTCAAATGTTATCCCGAAAGTGCCTCCCAACCTCCCCCTGCCCTGTTCCCCCGCCCACCCACTCCTACTTCTTGGCCCTGGCGTTCCCCTGTATTGGGGTATATAAAGATTACAATACCAAGGGGCCTCTCCTCCCAATGATGGCTGACTAGGCCATCTGCTACATGTAGAGCTAGAGACACATGTTCTGGGGGTTCTGGTTAGTTCATATTGTTGTTCCTCCTCTAGGGTTGTAGACCCCTTCAGCTCCTGGGGTTCTATCTCTAGCTTCTCCATTGTGGGCCCTGTGTTCCATCATATAGATGATTATGAGCATCCACTTCTGTACAAGACAGCTATATCAGGGTCCTTTAAGTAGGCACTATCTGTCCTATGCAATAGTGTCTGAGTTTAACGACTGATAATGGGATGGATCCCCCCTGGTGGGGTAGTCTCTGTATGGTCTATCCTTTCGTCTTAGCTCTAAACTTTGTCTCTGTAACTCCTTTCATGGGTATTTTGTTTCCTATTCACAGGAGGAATTAAGTATCCACGCACTGGTCTTCCTTCTTGATTTTCTTGTGTTTTGCAAATTGTATCTTGGGTATTCTAAGTTTCTGGGCTAATATCCAATTATCAATGAGCGCATATCCAATGACTTCTTTTGTGATTGGGTTACCTCACTAAGGATTATATCCTCTAGATACATCCATTTGCCCAAGAATTTCATAAATTCATTTTTTAATAGCAGAATAGTACTCCATTGTGTAAATGTACCACATTTTCTGTATCCATTCCTCTGTTGAGGGACATCTGGGTTCTTTCCAGCTTCTAGCTATTATAAATAAGGCTGCTATGAACATAGTGGAACATGTGTCCTTTTTACCAGTTGGAACATCTTCTGGGTATATGCCCAGGAGAGGTATTGCAGGATCTTTCGGAAGTATTATGTCCAATTTTCTGAGAAAACGCCAGACTGACTTCCAGAGTGGTTGTACAAGCTACAGGCAAGAATCTTAACAAATATAATGTATGATGAAATATCTTTGACTACATTTCAGTTCAGACAACCTTATATTTTTTCTGTGTGTGTGTGAAAAATAGTTCTCCTTGGGAAAATGTGGCATATGTTTTACTCGAGTTCTTTGCAATATTTAAGTCTCCAAACTAGAGAATTATGAATTTGAAAATCTTTTGAAACCTTCATGCACTGTTCAAACATTATGTCAACTATTATGCTGGGAGAATCTCTGAATATATAATATAGGAACATTTCCATTAAATTTTTACTTGTTCACCCTCAAATATTATAAAATGAAAACAAGTTTGCAAGCCAGAAGAATATGTTGTGTAACAATTCATGGAGAAAGAAATATTTCATTCCAAAAGGAATTGAGTTAAGATGTGTACTATAGTCTTCAAAATGTCTAATAAAACTGTCAGTATTCTGTATATTTAAATCAAATGAAGAAATTCACATGAATTATACTTAAAACTGTATTTGACAAAGTGATCCACCGAGACAGCATGTTCTTTATCCTATAAATATGCCTACAGATGTGAAGTGTGCTTCAGTGATCCAGTATTCATAATTCTTATCAAATGCTCCTTTCATGTTGCAGGATAGTAACTGACTATGAGTCTTTTTGCTTTTGTCAACATCACTTTCCTCATTGTCCTTTAAATAAAGCTGAATGATTCATCAAGGTTGAGTTGGTTGTTTTCAGTTTACACTTTTTTTTTTTTTTTTGGTTTTTCGAGACAGGGTTTCTCTGTGTAGCCTTGGCTGTCCTGGCACTCACTTTGTATACCAGGCTGGCCTCGAACTCAGAAATCCGCCTGCCTCTGCCTCCCAAGTGCTGGGATTAAAGGCGTGCACCACCACGCCCGGCTCAGTTTACACTTTTGATAATTAGATGAATACATGTTTCCTCTTCTCTGGAAGTGCTAGAAACAGAACTACAGTACATACTGCACTGTTTAGACATTTCTTCAAAGAAGGTTCCTTGATTGTGCTCTATGATACTCTATGTACACCCATGCACATCTGCATAGGCTGGGGAAAGGAGACTGGAGAATTACCCAAGTCTCTTTAGAGAATATGGCTGGAAGTCAACTGGTTTCATGATTGTAATGAGTTCCAGAATTCTCATGTGACCTCTGAGGTTCAAAACCTGTTGTGATGATTATGAGAGGTTAAAATAGATTCTACATCAGCATGGAGGTGAGAGCCCAGAAGCACAGGCCCCAACCTGATGGTCTGTCATTAGAGAACAGAATTCTGAGCCCATGGACACCTATCAGAATGCAAGATTCTACATCAGCATGGAGGTGAGAGCCCAGAAGCACAGGCCCCGACCTGATGGTCTGTCATTAGAGAACAGAATTCTGAGCCCATGGACATCTATCAGAATGCAAGATTCTATATTAGCATGGAGGTGAGAGCCCAGAAGCACAAGCCCCGACCTGATGGTCTGTCATTAGAGGACAGAATTCTGAGCCCATGGACACCTATCAGAATGCAAGATTCTACATCAGCATGGAGGTGAGAGCCCAGAAGCACAGGCCCCGACCTGATGGTCTGTCATTAGAGGACAGAATTCTGAGCCCATGGACACCTATCAGAATGCAAGGATACTTGTTACCCATCGTGGTGAGTTTTATATTTTCCCATTTTATGCTTATGAAAAAAATTTATGTCACAAGTTAATTGATTGTGCATATGTGAATAGATTAAATACACTGGGGACTAATAATGCATCTGAGTTGAGTTAAGGAAAGAATTAATAGCCTTTCAATCAGAGACATTTAACTAAGTGTGAGTCTAAAGTTGAATTCTCTACTTCCTGTTACCTGAGACTTCCATCCTCTGTGTGTCTATTCAATTAATTTAAATCTGTAACTTGCTGAATGCTGCCTTGTGTATCTCTCTCTCACTGTGTGATGCCTTCTGTCTCCATGTTTGTGTCTATCTGTGTACTCTGCATGTATGTCTGTTGGCTTTTGTACAACCATTGCTGGTCTTAAGAAAGACCTTTGCAGTATTTTCAGGAACATCAAGAAAACCCCATTACATGGGGAAGGAATGGTATAGTATACAGAAATCTTTAACAGAGTTTTAAATAATGAGGTAACTGGCTACAAATGATCAAGACAACAAAAATTTACAGACATCACTGTTTATCAATCAATACACATAGTGGTATATTTATTTTGGAAGGTTGCACTAAGGCTCTACATTTCATGCTTTCAGCAAATGACACTCAGGCTGTTTCTGGGCAGGACTTGAAAAGGTACATAAATTACCATTGTATCAATAAATTACCATTGTACCAATCCATCACGTTAGGTTTTAAAAGTTGATAACAAGAGAAATACAAGGAAAATAATGTTTGTTTTTACATTGTTCTTTGAAAAAAATATAAACCATAAGGTTGAACACATAGTAGAATTAAAGTTTTAAATCTTAAATTTCTTCACGTTGCATTGACTCTGGTTGTAAGGTCCAAGAAAAATCACCATCTATTAGAAGGCAAGAACATTGTGCACTGCACTGCCACACTTGTGGCTCTGCCAATGCACGGGAAAGCACCATAGTACAAGACTCCATGGAGTTCGGCTGGCTGGATTCTTAGTAAGATGTTTGGAAAATAATTTTTTTAAAGTACCAGCTTATAAGTGTATGAAGGTGATTCTAATGAAGTCCCTGAATTCTGAAAGAGATGGAGTTCCAGTTGATCTTGTCTTTTCCACTGGGTTTTATCTACTGAGTTGTCCTACAAAGTGGTTTCATAAAAATAAGCAAACACTGCAGGGCATTAACAACAAAAGGTGATGCTTTTTACAAACTGACAATAAGTCTTCTTAGCTAATGACCAGACTTACACAACTCACTGTGTAAGAAGAGGTCAAGCTGGTGCCTCCAAGAACATTGGCTTTTATGTTCCACTGTCCTCGTTATGGGAAGGTGCTTTGCAAGCTACAAAAGGTGAAATATATACACAGAACCAACCAAAAAGACATTGATCTAAAATTTGTCCTTCTTCCAAAATATTCTAGGTCAATGATGTTATGAATTTATTGGCAATCACTATCTTTTTTGACTTAAATACCCAGAGCACTCTTGTTAAAAGTTTATATATAAGCCGGGCGTGGTGGCGCACACCTTTAATCCCAGCACTCGGGAGGCAGAGGCAGGCGGATTTCTGAGTTCGAGGCCAGCCTGGTCTACAAAGTGAGTTCCAGGACAGCCAGGGCTATACAGAGAAACCCTGTCTCGAAAAACCAAAAAGAAAAAAAAAAAGTTTATATATATATATATATATATATATATATATATATATATATACATGTACATTGTGTATGGATATGAGTGTAATGGGAGTACTAGTGGACCCAACAGTGTTTTAAATAATGAGGAGGAGGTTTCTATATAGTTTAAAGCATAGGCCTTTCATTGGAGCAGTTTACCAACTATCATCTAAATATAAGACTATTCAAGCCAATGAACTCATATGTAGCTTGCTCTTTACCTCTCTGCCCCTGTTCCCATCTATCTGTTCTCTTTTCTGTCACCCAATAAATATCTTCCATCTGCTTTCTCTTCCCTACATCAACTTTTTCCTTACAGAAATTCCACTCTCCAATTCTTGTTCCAGGAATTGGATGCTAGGTTTTTTCCTTATAAGCAATCAGTTTTGAGACATCACCAGAATTCTGTGGATTACCTCTAGGCATAGAGAGCTGCCTGCCATTCAAGTATCTCAGCAGGTGTGGAGACAAGTATTTACAAATGTAAGGCTGGTGATGAGCCATAGAAATGACAGTATGGAGATCCTGCTAGTACTTAGTCTCTACTAATATACCAATAAAAATTTAAAAGTACACAGACACACCTGCATAAACGTTTAGAAAATTAACTTCAACCCATGTGGAGAGTTCAGAAAGGCCAGAAGAGGAAATTGGGGCCCACAGGGTAGAATGTCGCTTTGATTTAGAGTAGTCTGGCCTCAGATGAAGATTACACCTGCCCCAGTGCTCTGATTGCTGGGATTATGCCAACAGCACTTGCATGTTTTATGTCTATAGAGTCAAGCAATGTAATCACACTTTGTATATCTGAACTACATAATTTATATTCTAGGAAAAAACATTTGACTGTCTTTCCATTTGCACTAACACAACATTAACATCCTAAGAACTAGAAACATCCACAAAATATATATTTTCTGTAGAGGGCAAAAGGACCTTGTGGTCAAAAATAAGTTCTAAGGTAACCAGGAATACAACACCACAGAGTTTTCTCTTCAGTGGAAGAGAAGTACACTTTTTTCTGAACAGAAGTGAGGGAATGGATGTAGTAAGTGGCTTGCTGGCCTGTGGTAGATGTAGTGCCACAACACACCTGCAAGTCCCAGACTATAAAATTGTCCCAGGCTATAAAATTGTCCCAGGCAATCTTCCCTAGGTCATTGTTTCTCAGGCAATACAAACCAGCCTTGCGGCAGATGTGACATGTACCTTACAGCTTGGTGTCCTCTACACTGTATGCTTGATCCTCCTCTAGGCCCTTTAGTTTTAGAATCCAACTTTAAGAAAGACTTACATGTACTTTGCAAAAGACTTTTGAGGTAGCCACACACTCATCTTCATTGTGCACAGATGATTGAGACAATTATTACCAAGAAGTTTCTTTCCAAAATTATAGTGTGCTTCCTTGTTCCTACAATAAACCAGCCGGGGTCAGAATCTTCAAGTTTCACTCAGCATTGGCTATAGGGAGAATGGATAGCATACTTACTGGTTTTAAGTGCTCAGAAATCCCTGAGTTTCAAGCTCAGGACATAAAATCCCAGCAATCTCCAACTGGAGATATTTCCAATCCTGAAAATCCAACACCCACAACGAAACCCTATACAAAGCCTGCCTCCCACTCAGTTCTCTTCTGCTTCTCTGCTGAGCAGAGGCAGCCTCCCTCCAGTGTTCTTCCAGTCATTCTCTTGTGTGTGGTTGATTGTCCCATGGGGCTTTGTAGTTTATCTTGACTTCTGACAACCAGGAGACTTTTTACTTCAGATGTTAACACAGGCACTGGGAAAGGTGTTCCCTGAGTGCTGTAGGAATTTCATTGGCAATAACCCACAACACACCCACAGCCAGTGCTGAGATACTTAGAGTGGTATTGAACTAGATTTCTTTTTTGTCTCATGGATTGTTACTCTACCAGAACTAGTGTTTGCAAAGACTCTCACACTTATATCACCTGACCAGTAAAAATCAATCATAGTCTTTCATACTGAGTAATAAACTCAGAGCTGAGCCAAAAAATTTCTTCCCCTTTGAAATTTCAAAATTTTGATGTCTTCACTTATAACAACCCATAGAAAATATACTTTATCAGCACCCAGCAAAATGTTTCACTCAAAATTGCACAAATATAGACCAGAAATATGAGATAGAATTTGTGATGTACAAATACTAATGCCTGCACCAGTTCTTTTGATATATACTTTAACTTTTACCTTAGCTTTTTGGGGGCAGATTTGTCAATTTGTGAGTCTATGGATTTTTGTTTTTGTTGGTTTGTTTGTTTTCCTAAGAGAGACCAAAAGTGGTTTGATCCAGAAGGGAGGAAAAGTGGACAGGAACTGAGAAGAGTAGAGGGAATGGAAACTCTTCAAGATATATTGGATGAGAAAACAATCGTCATCATTTTGGATAGATTCTTAGTGATGTTTTTTGGATTCAGTATTTGAGTATTTTATTGAGTATTTTGCATCAATGTACATAAGAGAAATTGTTCTGAAAGTATCCACAATGACATGAACATACTTCAGCCTCTCAAACTAGAAATTATTAATGTGCAAAACATGATGTTGCAACTGTACCGTGTGAGTCACAAGGGTCACAAATATTAAATTTTGCACATGAAGAGCATTCCACTTCTGTTAAAGAGTCTGTTTGTTGTCCTTGTTGTTATTGAAACCAATTTATCAATGCTGCATGTGTTAAAACTCAGGTCCAGGCAAATTTGGGTGATTTTTGGCGGAACTTTTTCTTTTACCAAGTAGAGTGGCGAAAGTTGGGTATCTGGAAGCTTCCCTGAGAGGCAGGTCTCCTTCCCACCACCTCCTGCCATGAACTTGCCTCTTCTGCCTTAAGGAATGGATTCCATAATAAAGGAAATGTCTTATTGAAATTAACCTTATTTTTAAAGAAGAGCAAGATCACTATAAAGGTGGGTCATGAAAACTTACATCAGCCTGCCCAAGACTGGTGATGCCTTTGTCTGGCACAGACCATGCCCCAGGTGTCTGGACTCCAGACTGGGCTTAAGCTAAGCTTGGTTCCTATAAGGGCTCTAAACCCACTCACAATCTATGCAGGCTTTTTAGGCCAGTCTCAGACTTCCATGAACTTCTCATTTTAATACTTAGATCATTTAGGCCTGAGCCTAGAGATAATGAATAATGCCCATGTCTGGCATTATTCCCAATACACTGGGTGACCAACCCCATGGCCATTATATGAAATACACTCACTAGAGCACTTGAGGTCTCCCACCTCTGTGTGTAGCATGTGCACACCTGCAGCTATGTGTGGCTGAGGGAGGCCAGATGCTGATGTCAGATGCCTTTCCCTATCACTCTCCTTCTTATGTGACATGGTCCCTCTCTGAATCTGGAGATATTTCAGATAGTTGTTTAATAAGCTGCAGGGATTTCCATTGCTGTGGAGCCAGGTGCACCCATCATACACAGCTATTTTCCTCAGGACGTTGTGCTTGTAGAGCAGTGGTGTTACCTATTGAGCTATCTCTCTCCTTCCAGTATTAGAGACCACAGGTGACATTACCAACCATCTCTACATTTGTTTAATTAAAAAATGTTACATGAGCCATGTATAAGTACATGGATTTAAAATATCATCATGAGTAACACCTGCCTTAATTTTTTTTTTTTTTTTTGGTTTTTCGAGACAGGGTTTCTCTGTATAGCCTTGGCTGTCTTGGAACTCACTTCATAGACCAGCCTGGCCTCGAACTCAGAAATCCACCTGTCTCTGCCTCCCAAGTGCTGGGATTAAAGGCGTGCGCCACCACTGCCCGACTTTAATGTTAATTTTTTTATTTATATGTGTCTTAGGGCTGCCAGCCCTCAGGTCTGTGGTGGTTACCTCAATAACTACCTCATCACTCACTCCCAGCACTGCCAAGCATGAATGACACCCTGAGAACCAAACCACCTCTGAAGAAAGAAAAAGAAGGGAAAAACTGGCACCGTACTCCACTTCATTCAGTTCCACCTGGCTGAGCAGAATGCAGTCGCTACCCCATCCATTCCTACCCCAGGCCTCCTGCTTCTTCTGACCTCCTGCTCTTTCTAATGTATTAGTTATGTCGTGGCCTTATTTGCCTTTAATCCCAGCATTCACTGTGCCATTCTGGCAGGCCTAGAGCTCACGATCAGATCAGGCTAGTCACAAACCCACAGCAAGTGATTCTCTGGAGGGAGATCTTGCTCTGCTCTGCTTGACCTTGACATTGGAGCAGGCACATTTGTGTTGGCAGCTGCCTGTGTGTGTTGGTCCTCACTGTGTAGTAACCCTCACTGGGTGTGGGCTCACTACCACACTGGTGGCAGAGGCACTGTGAGCAGAGCTCACGAAGTTTGGAGTGCATTTGGAGTTGATGCTTGGGTTCTACCCAGGTGTTCTGAGAGCCCAGCACCTAGTAGCTTTCCTTCTGCACAGGAGGTGGAAGATTGCCTGCAACACACAGCTATGAGAAATTAAGGACCTTTGACACTCAGCTTGCTAGAAGACCACAAGGTGTGAAGTGGACAGAATTTATACATGGAGACAGTACTGAGTCTGAGAGTGTGCCTTTTAATTTTTCTTTACTTTTTATTTTTTTAAAAAAAAGAATTATTTATTTATTTTTATGTATATGAGTACACTGTTGCTGTCTTCAGACACAACAGAAGAGGGCATCGGATATCATTACAGATAATGGAATTAAAATCAGGACCTCTGGAAGAGCAGTCAGTGCTCTTAACTGCTGAGCTATCTCTCCAGTCCAGTGTCTTTTTTATTTTTACATTTTATACTTAAGGTTATTATTGGTGCGTGTGTGCAAGTGAATGTGAGTATGCACCCCAGTGTGCATGTGGAGGTCAAAGGGTAGCTTGCTGTGATTGATCCCCTCCTCCACTGTGGGTTCCTGGGCTGAGACTCAGGCTGTCAGGCTTGGCAGCAAGTGCTTCTATCTGCTAAACTCTGTTGGTGGCCTGAGAATGTGTCTTCTTTTTAAAGGTTTGGTTTTATTACTTTAAATTATGTTTCTGTGTGCGTTTGTATGTGGGTATGTGTTGGGACAGAAAATGCTTCGAACCAAACTTGGGTCCTCTGCAAAAGCAAAACCTGATCCTTATGGCTGAGCCATCTCCAGCCCCAAGAGTGCACCTTCCGCATTTCCAGGTTGGATCTCTGCAGACTTTCTTCTGTCAGCTTTCTGTTGCTGTGAAAAGTGTGTGAGAAAATCATCCTAAATAAGGAAAGGTGCGCTGGCATATAGGTTCAGAGTTGTGGTCCGCAGTCGTTGGCTCTTGTTTCTGGGTGTGTCCTGGAGGCTATTGACCTTCTAGGGTTGTGGTTTTCAATCTTCCTAATGCTGTCTCCCTTTAATACACTTCCTCATGGTGTGGTGACTCACAGCCATAAAAGTTTAGTTGCTCCCTCATAACTGTAATTTTACTGTTTGTTATGAACCGTACTGTAAATAACTGATACATCAGCAGGATATCTGAAGTGACCCCTCACACACACACGGGTTGGGAAGCAGAGAGGAAACAGTGAGGACACAGAGGGAGTGGGGCCACCATTCTGTTCGAGACCACACCCCCAAATGACCATCCAGTCCCAACTCCTGAAGGTTCTGCCACCTCCCAATGGTACCACAGGCTGGTGAGAAAGTTAGATCTTCCAGGCCTTAAGGGGACAATTGCTCTTCAAACTGTACCAACCTGTTTTAGTGTTCAGCTTTGTTTTTGGATTTATGTGTGTGTGTGTGTGTGTGTGTGTGTGTGTGTGTGTGTATTGCCTGCATGCATTCTGCACACCATGCAGAGGATGAGCCACCACATGGGTGCTGAGAACTAAACCTAGGTCCTCTGTGAGAACAGCAAATGCTCCTAACCGCTGAGCTGACTCCCCAGCCCCTGCCCTGATCCAGTGTATTTGGGGAAAGAAAGAGTCAGCTAGAGACTTTACACGTACTCACTTATTTTTGACTAGTCTTATTATGAAGCTCTTGCTGCCCTGGAACTTGTAATCCTCTTGCCTCTGCCTCCTGAGTTTGCAGAAGATTGTAGGCACATGACACTATGCCTAAGTAGTAATTTAGAACTTAGTCGCAGGTACTTTTCCAGCCAGAGCATCTCAATGCGGGCTGCTGATACTCCTTTAGTACCCGGGTGTGGGGTAGAGGTTATTTTTTGATCAAAACATAATTTCACGCATGCCCACCCGAGTACCTGCTGCCACCTGGTGGCGATATTCCAGGATTGCAGATCCTTTTGATGGACCAAGATACAGTTTGTCTTGGGATTATATAGGTTCACTTATAGTTGAAATGCATTAAAGATGGTTGAAACTTACAGTATGGCCACCATAGGTTTTCTGATATAGGAAGCATATGTCAAATACTTTTTTTTTCAGCCGATGGATTTTTCACATAAAAGATATAAAGCAGAAGAGGAAGACATGTTTAGTGTGATTGGTGTTGAGCTCTGTGACACATAGTGGATCTGAAAATAACCTGGCAGAATCTCTTGCTCATGTGACTTGGGCAGAAGAACAGCCTTCCTTAGCCCACAAAATTAGGATGTGCTGGGATAAACTTTCCTATTTGAAGTTAACCCTGATGTTCACTATTCTTACTAATTGTTCTTGTTTTTCTGAGACAAGGTTTTCTTGAGTGGCCCTGGCTATATTAGAACTTGCTCAGAAGACAGGCTGGCCTCAAACTNCTCTGCCTCTGCCTCTGCCTCTGCCTCTGCCTCTGCCTCTGCCTCTGCCTCTGCCTCTGCCTCTGCCTCAAGTATTGGGATTAAGTCATGCACCACTGCCACCTGGCATTCATAGATTCTAAAATCAAGTTTCTAATCATTAAGATCTGTAGTCACAAAGATCATTTTTGCCTGAAAGTAACCCCAGAAAACCCACACTCTAGCAGGTGTGATCTCGAGGTTTGCTGTTAGGAATGTAGCCGGCTTTGGTGTTCTGGCATGCAGTGGAGAGCGGCCCCTAGGGCTTCAAGATGCCCGATGGAGTCCTTGACTTTCAGCCCATAATCTTCCGGTGGTTCGAGAGAGGATGATTACAGAAACATCAGTCACTTGTTTCTATAAATGTTTCATAATGCAAATTGAATGTGATGAAATATTAAAAATTTCATTCATTAATTATTGAAAAGTTCAGCCTCTGGAAATGGACATATCTCTCCTTATACTGCCAGCTTAAAGGAGCAATTGAGAAATTATGAATTATAAAATTAGAATGCCAGAATGCCGGTGAAATGAGTCGACATAAAGTTATTTTCTGCTCTGAAATTTGTTAACCATTTTCAGCTGTAGCCTTTCTGTTATAGTGAGCCGGCCTATTCTGTGTTAGGACAGTGCAGGTGCCCCACACTTCACTATGCTTACTATTTTTATATCCCTGTGCTTCTGGAAAAAACAAGGTGACATCATGTTAAACTAAGAGTCTTGTGGATTCAAATGTTGGAATAAAATTGAATTTTATTTTATTATACTTGTAATGTTATTAGCAAAACAAAGCATCAATTCAAGTTTGAATCAAATGTTGCTATTAGTTACAAGCCAAATTAATAGTTTGCCTTGTAAAATGAAAGATTGGAGTGGGGTTCAGTGGTGTGCAGCTGTGATCCCAGAAGTTTGGGAGGCAGAAGCAGGAAGGTTAAATTTGAAACCAGCCTAAGGTTTTTAGCTTGGAGAGAAAGACAAAGACAAACAGAGAGACAGAGAGAACCCTAAAACCACAGGATGGTGAGATGTATCTGAGTCTTCATTGTTTGTGAGCAGTTTGCGCCGAGTTGATCCTCTGAGTTGTCCCAGCTTCCTTCTTAACGTGGTTCATATAAAATGTACTGGGGTCTCAGCAGTGAGTGAGTTGCCCATCTCCCATTGCATGGTAGAGGTGTGTTCTGTTCCATGAACCCTTTGATGAAGGCTGGCCCGTGCTACTGTGAGCTTTACTGGATCCCGTCAATGCCCTCAGGCATCCCTGCTATTGTGCCATCCCATTCTGCCTCCATGGGAACAGAGGGTAGGAATGATGTCCCTCCTGAGGTCGCTCTGTCAGAGCTCACATTGCAGGAGTCTCTTGTGGAGGGAAGGAGTCAATTTTTGTCTTCATGATCTGGTTAGATTTTACATGGGGCACTCCCATAATCAAACCACAGTTCGCCCTTTTCAGATGATCAGTCTCTTTGCTCTCTTTGATTTATGTGCCTCTGGCTTTGCTTTCCTGTGTGCATGTGCACTTCTGTGGAAGTAGACGACACATGCTCATCTTCAAAGGCAGCAGAACGCTGAAGCAGTGATCTGAATCTTACTGTTGCTTCCCTTTTTCTCCCACCAGTTAACAAGCACAAGCCATGGCTCGAGCCTACCTACCACGGGATAGTCACCGAGAACGATAACACGGTGCTGCTCGACCCTCCCCCCACCCCACTCCCCATATGATCACACTGGATTAAGATTCACCACTGCACTTTGCAGGTATGCAGGCCAGCTGTTCACTGTCCACAAGCCTGGCCTGCAAAGGAAGCAACTTATGTCTGGCTGGATGACTGGACCTCTCAGGAAGTTGTTCTGGTAGTCAAGAGCTTTTGTGGCTCCAGGCACATGTTCTTCTTGTAATAGTCAAGGTAGCTGACCATAAGCCATGTTACTGGTCAAAGGGAGAAATGCTTAACATAATTGCATCATTATGTGCTCTGCCTTGTGCAGATAGGCAGATACTGTCTAGATACACGCAGAGCAGACAGAGCACACATGGACTAAATGAACACTGTTCAGGACACAATTAGTGTGGTGGGCCTGGGGACCAGCACCCTGCCTGTTCTGTACTGGTGTCCAAGTGCCTGTTTCATGTCACTCCAGCCACTCTTAGTTCTTTACGTTCACCTGCACAGACTTCAGAAATGTTGAGCAGTCTTTGTGGGGGAATAACTTTTGGCCTTGATATACTTTTTTTTTCAATCTTCAATTTTAATTTAGCTAAATAGTTTTCCATAGTTTTATTTTGCACACGTGCACCATGAGAATGTCTGGTGTCCACAAAGGTCAGAAGAGAGCACCATATTCCATGGAGCCAGAGCTGTGTGGAGACTGGGAATCGAACCCAGGTCCTTTGCAAAATCAGCAAATGCTTTTAAACATTGAGCTATCTCTCCAGTCTCTCTGTGGTTTACAATCATGTATGGTGTTATGTTATTTAAGGAGTATACATTTTATGCTGAACACATTGTCAATTTGTATTTATTTTTTACAGGCATGTACCACCATGCCCAATTTAATGAATTTACTTTTTTTTTTTCCTTTTTTGTGGGTTTGGGTGTTTTGCCTGCATGTGCCTGTGCACCATGTGCATGCAGTACCAACAGAGACCAGAAGAGGGCACCAGATTCCCTGGACCTAGAGTTAATGGTTGCACATGACCTTGTGGGTACTGGGAAGCAAACCCTGGTCCTCTAGGAAATCAGCCAGTGCTCTAACCACTGAGTCATCTCTTCAGACCCTTGTTTGTTAGAGAAAGTTTTTGCTGTTAACGCTAGCTGACATCAAACTTGTCATCCTCCTGCCTCAGTCTTCTGAGGGCTGAGGTGACAGTCATGCACCAAAATGCCTGGCTTAATAAAGTTATTAAGTGTTTGATATGAGTTATTTTATAAGATTGTACCCTGTGTCTTTGCAGAGAAAAACCCTTTAGGACAGTTTCATAGATTTTGATCATGTGGTGATTTTCCTACATCACTGACATTAGAGGTGTTTGCCAGTCAGATCTGCCCTGACTGCTGGAGGGCTGTGCTTGCTCAGTCCCAGAGTGAGAGTAAACAGTGGTATCACACACACACACACACACACACACACACACACACACACACACACACACACACACACACACACACACACACACACACAGACACACACACACATGCACACACACACACACACACACGCACACAGACACACACACACACAGACACACAGACACACGCACACACACACACATACGCACACACACAGACACAGACACACAGACACACACACACAGACACACACACACACAGACACACACGCACACACGCACACAGACACACACATACAGACACACACACACAGACACACAGACACACACACACACGCATGCACACACACACGCACACACACACTCATGTATGTGGCTGCCTCAGGGTTTTAAATTTTTCTTTCTTTTTTCTTTTTCTTCTTTTTTTTTTTTTTTAGTTTTTTAAAGTTTATTTATGTGCTTTACCTACATGTGTGCAAGTGTGTTAGGAGGTCAGAAGAGGCCATCAGAACCCCTGTTGTGAACAGTCATGTGAGTGCTGAGAGTCAATCCAGGTTTTCTGCAGGAGAAACAGGTGCTCTTAACCAATGGGCCATCCCTCCAGCCTGGGTCCAGCCTTTTATGTAGGTTCTGAGAATCCAAACCTCAGGAAGTCAGGCTTTGCCAGGTTCTTTACCAACAGAACAATTCCCCGGCCCAAAACAACTTTTTTTTTAAAGATTTATTTTATTTATTATATGTAAGTACACTGTAGCTGTCTTCAGACACTCCAGAAGAGGGCGCCAGATCGGATGGTTGTGAGCCACCATGTGGATGCTGGGATTTTAACTTATCACCTTCGGAAGAGCAGTCTGGTGCTCTTACCCGCTGAGCCATCTCACCAGCCCCCCCAAAACAACTTTTTATTTTTGAGATAGGATTTACTTTGACTCATTTTTACAAAAAATTATTTCTTTCAGGTATGTGTGTACACTGTCACTCTTCAGACACACGATAAGAGGATATCAGATCCCAATACAAATGGTTCTGAGCCACCATGTAGTTGCTGGGAATTGAACTCAGAACCTCTGGAAGAGCAGTCAGTGTTCCCACCTGCTGAGCCATATCTCCAGCCCAACTCTTTTTAAAAAAAGATTTATTTTTTTTACCTTTGTTACACACCCAGAGAAAAATACACGTGTGTACACATACATGTGGGGTTCCTTTTTCCATCAGCATAGCGGGTGCTAAGACCAAGCCGTGACCAGCAGCATCCGTTTTCTTTATTAATTAGGCTTGATAGCCCGGTGACCGCCCCCGCAGCCCACTTCGGGGTCTTCCAGGACCTTGGCTCCGCCCAGCGCACCTACAAGACCAGCCCACCAATGCAGACCTGGGACATCTCAGGAGACTTCAGACTTCCCGCCAAACTCCAGACGCCTGTGCAGAAGACTGGGGGTGAGGTTTCCCTTCTTTTTCCCAAGTGCTTGTCCTCCATTAAACATTTGCCTTGAGCAGCAACCATGTAGCCATGGCGTCTCTCTCTTCCCCGTCCCCCTTAGTCTCATTTCAGCCTCGGGCCATCCCTCCAGGGAATCCTGGTCTACTTCGGGCGGTGGGCCCCTACACTCTGGCGACCAACATCTGGTCTGGACACGGATGGAACACCCCTGGGGAGAGCTGGCTTATGTGGACTTCCGCAGAAAGATAAGAGATCTCTAGGACGCAACACGTAACAGCACCTAATCGCACTAGTTTAAAAGGAGGTGCCAGGAGTTTCTAGTGGTTAGGTAAATCAACTATTCAGGCAGGATCAGCCAGCGAATATGGGACTAGGTAGTTCTCGACCAAAGCCTTCAAAAGCTCATTTTGGGGAAAGAAACAGGCTAGACTAGCAGATGCTAAAAGGTTTTTCAGGCAAGATAAGGCATCTACTCCTCATGGTTCAAAGAGGAAAGTGGCCGAGACATAGAAATTTGGGAGAGAGTTAGAAAAGCATTGAGAGACGCCTGGGTTGCTTAAGGATGCAATTGAAAAGAATACCTCGCAGACCTTAGATAACAAGCAGGCAGACCTGCAGGCAGAGCTCGAAGAAGCTCCAATGAGAAGCCCCCCAGAGAGGTTTTCAGAAGCGAATGTGAAAGCTAAGAATTCCAAGGCATCCACCTACAGTCAAAGGACTACATAGAGAAAGATCAGAATGGGTCTATTAATTTATAGGGGAACTAAAGTAATTAAATCCAAGGAATGAATACAGTACAGGTCAAGAGACTGATCCAGGAAAAAAGGAAAGTGAATTTTTAAAAAGTTCCCTGGGGATGCCCAGGTGAACTCTCTCTGGAACTCTGAGAGGTTTTTCTGCTGTCTTTGTCTATGGTGCACCATTTGTCCACGTGGTAATTCGTGTTTCGTGTCTTGTCATCTGAGTGACTGGCTGTTTTATGTTGTGTGTCGAAAAAAGAAAAATGGTTACAAAAATCGTGTCTACTGGTCTCTGATTTCTTAATTTTAGTATGAGCCTCCACAGAGGAGGCTAAGAAAGGCAGGCAGGTTTGCCCAGGATCTAGCAAGGCCCGTGGCCTTGGGCCTTGCGCCAGAAGTAGGCGAGATAAGATAAGGTGATTTTTAACTTCTTAGCCCTGGGGATGGGAGGCTAAGGGTGGTTTTTCCTAAAACAATTTTTTCCTAAGAGGTTCTCTACATTTGGGTCTAAATAATCGGCAGAGTGTTCTTTATCTTGAAGTTGTGGCTAAAATTAGGTAAAAGTCTTTGAATTGTCGGGCTTAGAAGACAAGTTTGACCACGTAATTCAGATTCCTGTCCGGTCTTAAAGGTAAAAATACGTGCTATGGGTATTAGTCATAAGGTAAATGCTTATAATTAATGGGTATGATCAAAGGATGTAACAAGGGTTCTAAAAAGGTTAACTTTAAAACGTTTGCTCAGGCTTGGAGCGGTCTTAAATAACAACACGTGGCATTGGAGCAGCGCAGAAAGCTAGGCCGCCAGGATATTTTAAAATGTTTAACTAGTGCTGAGGTTGTTTCAAGCACGTGATATGAACAAGCCCCAGAAAGGGTCTCAGAAATGTTTCTAATTGATACAATGTTTTATGTGATTTTTATCCTAAAAGGTAGACCTTTGGAAATAGGATCTAAGCTAAACATTAAGATGTACATGGTCACGCATTTGTAGATTGACTGGCAAGCCTCATGGTGCCATCTAGAGGTTTAAGGTATTAAATCTTTTGATTAAAAGAAAAATCTGTAAGATTAGATTTTGCTTTATCAAGGTTAGGGACAGACCTTAATGCTAACAAAGGAAACTTAAGGTAGTGGTTAAAGGGTCCACCAGCGTTCCATTTGACAACAGCCTACAGTTTGATAACAAGTTTAAAATTTTAATTCACCTGTAGATTGCTAATTAAGATCATTACAGGAGTGATTGAAATTGCCTTAAAATGGCTTCCATTCAAGGCTCGAGAAAGCCTCGTGGCTCTTCATTGTCTTACAAACCTCACCTTACCCCCCTCCCTGCACTCTCCCTGCCTTCAGGGCAAATTCCTCCGAGCAGCTAAAATTGCTCCTTCCTTTTCAGAGGGACCCAAAGGCTACTAAGTTCAAGGTTTAAACTTAAGAATTATGAGTGATCAAGAAAACTGTAAGATTTATAAGGACATTCCAGGCTGGCTTCCTTAATTTTTAAAGGGTTATTATTGATTAAAAGGTTTGTTTTTGCTTTTACACCCTGGCAAATTTAAAGGAGTTCTAGTGAACCAGAAAAGGTTTTAGATATGGCTGATAGCCTTACATGATGTTTATAATTTTTTATGGAGTTTATAACTTTGCTTCAGTAGTAAGAAGCCGAAGATTAAAATTCTTCAGTAGAAAGCATTTTTTATTGATTACTGCGGTTTTTTTTGTTTTTTGTTTTTTTGTTTTTTTTTGATTTTTTGAGACAAGGTTTCTCTGTATAGCCCTGGCTGTCCCGGAACTCACTCTGTAGACCAGGCTGGCCTCGAACTCAGAAATCCGGCTGCCACTGCCTCCCTAATGCTGGGATTAAAGGCGTGCTCCACCACGCCCAGCGATTACTGTGGTTTTAAAGGGCAGTTTCGTTCAAGGATTTTGCGCTCATGCATAGAGCTTTAAGGCTAATGAATAAAAACGGATCCAAATCACAGCCTGGTTAGCTCAGTCGGTAGAGCATCAGACTTTTAAAATTGAAGATCCAGGGTGTAAGTCCCTGTTCCTATAGAAAGTTTTCGGAGGCAATAGTTAGGGTTTAATTATACTGGTAATGTCGTGGTACAGAAGATCTGAAAGGGAAAAGGATGATTCACTTCAAGGTTTTTATTTTCAGCGGCTTTTAGAAACTTCACTTGGCAAAAAGCCTAATTAAGAGTCATTAAAAGACTCAAACCTTTGTTGGGCATTATCTTAAAAGACACAAGCTAATTGGTAAATATGAAGGATATTACAGAAATTTAAGAAAGCCTTTTTGGCCCTTCCAGTCAGATCCTGTGCACCCCGCACCAGCCCAGGGCTCGGGCGCAGGCTCTGCGCACTCTCCCCGAGGCACCTACTGGACTCCCCAGGCTATCTTGGGACCACAGGTGAGCAGCTGAACGTAGCATCTGTTCCTGCCCAATCCCGTGCAACCTGAAACACCAGCCAGGAGAGAGATAAAGGCCCAGAGCAGGACAGAAACTCCCTTCCGGTCTGGTCCTGTGCACCACGCACCAGCCCAGGGCTCGGGCACAGGCTCTGTGCACTCTTCCCGAGGCCCCTTCGGGACTCCCCAGGCTATCTTGGGACCACAGGTGAGCAGCTGAACGCAGCATCTGTTCCTGCCCAATCCCAAGTGACCTGAGACACCAGCCAGGAGAGAGATAAAGGCCCAGATCAGGACAGACTCTCCCTTCTGGTCTGCACCAACGCCAGGTCTCCTTGGGCAGAGATGGTAGGAGGTAAGCGTAAGAACAGAAGCAACAGAATCCAAGGGTACTTGGCATCACCAGATCCAAACTCACCCACCACATCAAGTCCTAGATACAACAGCACACCAGAAAAACAGGACATGGATATAAAGTCACTCGTCATGATGATGATGGAGGACTATAAGAAGGAAATGCAGGAAAACACAAATAAACAAATAGAAGCATTTAAAGAGGAAAAACTTAGAAAGTTACAGGAAAACAATACCAAACAGGTGATGGAATTGAACAAAACCATCCAGGACCTAAAAATGGAAGTAGAAACAATTAAGAAAAACCAAAAGGAGATAACCCTGGAGATAGAAACCATAGGAAAAATATCAGGAACCATAGATATGAGCATCAGCAACAGAATACAAGAGATAGAAGAGAGAATCTCAGGCACAGAAGATTGTATAGGGAGCATAGACAAGACAATCAAAGAAAATGCTAAATGCAAAAAGATCCTAACACAAAATATCCAGGAAATCCAGTACACAATGAGAAGACCAAACTTAAGGANTGCAAAAATACTCAACAAAATTCTCGCCAACCGAATCCAAGAACACATCAAAACGATCATCCATCATGACCAAGTAGGCTTCATCCCAGGAATGCAGGGATGGTTTAATATACGGAAATCCATCAACGTAATACACTATATAAACAAACTCAAAGATAAAAACCACATGATCATCTCCTTAGATGCTGAGAAAGCATTGACAAAATCCAGCACCCATTCATGATAAAGGTCATAAACAGAGTTATGGTACCTTAGGGATTTTTCAATTATATTGTCTTGGTATTGATCTTTCAATTTTGTTTCCATTATGCATCTCTGTTCTGACCTTTTACTTGTTTCTATTCCTTTTTTTCCCCTCGTTCCGGTCAACCCCACTTGCTCCGCTCGACCCTGCTCGCTCTGCCCAGCCCCACTTGCTCTGGCCGCCCCTTATGGCCCCGCTAGTTCCGGCTGGCCCTGCTCGCTCCAGTAGGCCCCGCTCCCTCTGGCCTGCTTGCTCCAGCTGTCCCCGCTCGCTCTGGCCATGCCCATTAGGCCCTGCTCACTCCGGACAGCCACGATCGCTCCAGTTGGTCTCTCCAGTCCAAGGATTTGTTTTTTATTATTATTCTTCATAAGTATGCTGTAGCTGACTTCAGACACACCAGAGGAGGGTGTCAGATCTCATTACAGGTGGTTGTAAGCCACCATGTGGTTGCTGGGATTTGAACTCATCACCTTCGGAAGAGCAGTCGGGTGCTCTTACCCGCTGAGCCATCTCACCAGCCCCTTGTTTCTATTCCTAATGTTTCCCAGTCATGAAAATTTCATTCCTTTGATCAGCTACTTTCATACATGTGTCTGTTTAGAGCAACATCTCCTGTAGCTCAGCCTTTCCTCAAGCTCTATAATTAAGAATTGCTGGCTAGGCGTGGTGGTGCACGCCTTTAATCCCAGCACTCGGGAGGCAGAGGCAGGCGGATTTCTGAGTTCGAGGCCAGCCTGGTCTACAGAGTGAGCTCCAGGACAGCCAGGGCTATACAGAGAAACCCTGTCTCGAAAAACCAAAAAAAAAAAAAAAATTGCTGTCATAGGGGTTACTGATGTGAACAGACAGGTGACCAAGGCAACTCTTACGAGGACAAGACAACATGTCAATGGGTTGGCTAACAGGTTCAGAGGTTCAGTCCATTCTCATCAATATAGGGACATGGCAGGATCTAGGAGGCCTCTCACACCCCAGGGTCTATAACATTTTCTAGAAGTTTCTCTCCAATCTCCACCTTCTACAGCTCCATATTTCCATTCATTCTTCTGGCCCTCTGGCCTCTCTCTTGTATCCCACCCATAACTCATCCTGCTCACCCTTTTCCCTCCTTCTCACGTCTCCCACTTATGTCCCTCCCTCCCTCTATCTCCATTGATAACTTAGGCAGAGAAGAAATAAAAGAACTAGATCATTTTCAAAACTACTTTTGAAATTACAATTAAATCATTTTAATGTCTTCAGTCCTCCCTAATGTTGAATATTAACCCTGGAACAAAAGGCCAAGGTGCCTAATCAAATCAAATCAGTCCTTGGTTCCAGGATCTTCAAACAGTCCTCTATCCCTACCTGTTACAGTGCATTGCTGTCCTTTCCAGACCCCTAGCAAAGAAGTTGGGCAAACATTCTCCAAGCTGCTCTTCCTCATGTAATGCATCCATTTGGCTACCTGCTCTTTTTAACTGATCTTTACCCTCCTGGCCACTTGGTCTGGCTTTGTCTTCTTGCTCTCCTCATGAGGATCATGGTTATGCCTATTGTAGACTTTCCCTGTGTTTGGCTATACTCTTTCTTTTGATGATAAGAAATATTCTACTTCACCATACTTAGTTGAAGCCATTTCCTTTCCTTTTTATTTCATTTCTTTTTCATTTACCTTGCATTAAATGCACAGTGCTATTAAATCCATGGCCACTGTTTGATTTAGTTGTTGTTACCATTTGACACTGACTGAAGTTAGCCTGCAGGACTTCCCAACTTAGGTAGAGATAGCAGCAGTGGGCATTGAGTGTGTAATAGAATAGGCATCTGCAGATATTGGAATTCCCTTTAGTATATGAGCGAAAATCCAAGTAGTTGATTTTAGGAACTGAAGTCACTTGCTTTTAGGGTATCTGTTGTTAATTTCTCCAAGAAATTACTGCATGCTTTTTATCAACGTTCATGTTGTGTCCATAGTGAGTCAATCTCTGCACTAATAAAAGGTACTGCATTTCAACTGGATCCATTCCAACTAATATTTGAAGTTTCCTTTTTCTTTTTAGTAACAATTCAGAGACCATCTCCATGTAGGTTTTTAATTTTTTACTGTGTTTATGTGCTAAAAATATCAACTCTAATATATAATCTTCCTTCTGCATGAGAATTCCTGTAGGGGAATATATATTGAAGGGTTACTGGGAGAAGAGGAAGAGCTGATATTGGGATCTAATATGAATAAATAACTTCAGTTAAAAAGATACATATGAAGAATAGGAAGATATTCATTTACATGGAAAACACAAAATAGAAACATGATATGTGAATATGCATATACTGCTTGCACCTTGAAATGAGGAATATCTAAAGAATTCTCCAAATATTTCAGACCAAAAAAATATAGAAAGATGAATTGTCCCACTTCTACAATAAATTACAATTATAACAAATAGTGTTTAGTATGTTTATTAACATACATAGAGATATGAATAAAACGGTGATCTCACCATTCATATGCAAAGTTCAGTAAATTATATACTCCCTAATATTTATTCTCATATAGAAATTCAATTATATGGTCATTAGGAAAATCTTGAAAATAATAAATCCTGAATAGGAAAATGATATTTAAAATAGTTTCATACAGAATTGATTATAGAGATAGAATATGAACAAAAAAAAAATTGTGCCATAATTTCCCTTATGCTTTCAATGATTTTTTAAAAAAAATTTAGCTGAGTTTTACCTCTATACAGAGCATATGTGTATACACTCTGTGTCTGTTACCATCTGGACTCAGATAAAGGCATCAGATGTCCCAAACTTAATCCCAGTACTCGGGAGGCAGAGGCAGGCGGATTTCTGAGTTCGAGGCCAGCCTGGTCTACAGAGTGAGCTCCAGGAAAGCCAGGGCTATACAGAGAAACCCTGTCTCAAAAAACTAAAAAAAAAAAGCAACTCTATTAACTGGTACATCATCACAACATCCCTCCAAGGAAATTTGCCCATTTCAGTCCTAGTCTCCTGAAGCCTGATCATCCCTTTCTCAAAACCTGAAAAACACCTGGTCCTTTGCTTTAGTCTCCTTTCACGGTACCTGCCAAGGTTCTTACTCAATAAAACAAATCAAAACCAATAAACAAGCCAGGTGATGGTAGCACACGCTTCTAATCCCAGCACTTGGGAGGCAGAGGCAGGCAGATTTCTGAGTTTGAGGCCAGTCTGGTCTACAAAGTGAGTTCCAGGACAGCTAGGGCTACAAAGAGAAACCTTGTCTTGAAAAATCCAAATAAAATAAAATAAAATAAAATAAAATAAAATAAAATAACCGCCCCGCAAAAAAACACCAAAAACCACCACCATCAAACCACCACAATCACGAACAACAACAACAAAAAACAATCAACAGCACACCACCTTAGCCATGTGTGCATTACAACAATGCACTTCTTTGGACGGAGACAAAACAAAGAATTTTTCTCATAGTTACCTGATGAGGATTATTTAAAAATTGATATCTATTGTTAGTCTATAATGTATTTTCAAACTATAAAACATTGTGACCTATTATCATCACACAAGCTCACACATAGGGTATTATTTTTTTTCAGAATCTAAGATTTAACATTAATAAATAAGTATATGAGGACAAATTAATGAATGTTGTATTTATATCAGACAGTTCATATATTTTGGTACAAAATTAATTCAGAGTGTTTTGTTGCTTAATAAATATTTATAAAATGATAAATCTAAAGACAGCTAAAACTTAAAAAATTATTGCTAAAATATTGTTTAAGATTCAATCAAAACTGCAGAGGGCCTTATGGGACTAAAATCTAAAAATCTCCAAGTGGATGCATAATCTCCAATGGCAAAGATCTTGACTAGCACAGTGATTAAATAACAGATTTATAAAACATGGATGGATGTGAATTGTACCAGCTTTGAATCTGCCACCAGAGATATATAGCAATGTTTGCAACTGACAAGTCCATCCTTTCAGAAATTATTATGTAAAAAATCAGGCAACAATAAAAGGAATAAAAAAGCTGGACGTGGGGACACAGGCCTTTAATCCCAGCAATTGGGAGGCAGAGGCAGGCAGATTTCTGAGGTCGAGGCCAGCCTGGTCTACAAAGTGAGTTCCAGGACAGCCAGGGCTACGCAGAGAAACCATGTCTCAAAAAACCAAAACCAACCAACCAAACAACCAACCAAACAAAAAAGAGCATCAGTGTTCTAATGAGCAGCAGAGTAAGGGATTTCCATCTTGGTCCAGTGTCTGTCCTTCCACTAGCTTCCCAGCTTCTGTGACCTTGGACTTTCCAAGTCTTCTTGTTTGCAGTTCCTGCCACTTCTCTGGTGACTAAAAATTTCCCCAAGGGCTAACTTGGGAAGAACTGTAGAGGAAGAAAATTTTTACATGGCTTTGAGACCTAAGGCAGTGTTCTCTAGTCCTAGTTCCACACCATGTAGCGCCAGACTCCTACTGACAAGGATGGGCTGCTGATCCCACTCTTTTCCTTCAGGCTCTCTGTCCCTCTTCTGAGTTCTCCTATAACAAAATCAATTTCAACCAAGGAATAAGTCTTTCCACCTACTCCATGTGTTTCCCATCCCAAGGCTGCAGCAGAAGAGAACTTTCCTTTCCCTGCAAGATACTGACACAGACCTAGTGGGTTCCTTAAAATCTAGCCACTAGAAGAAATGCCATGGGATCTAGAAATGCCCATTAGGATCCTAAAGTGTGGCTCTTATTAAGCATTTTACAATGCTCTTCCACAAATAGTTAATGATCCAAATCCAGTGAGCTTCAGAATCCATGTTTTTCAAACATGATATGGTTAATTTTCCTGAGCCAAGAACTTGCATCTCTCTCCATCTACACATGCTGTCTTCCACATAACTCAGTGAGTCTAGCTGGACCTATTTTGTCAGCCATCACCATATCCTTGGTGTACCATAGACAAGAACATTGTGTATGAATGGTTATAGAATGAAGACAATCATTGTGAGGGGTACAAAGTAAGATGTGTCTTCATTGTGCACTTCTAGAAATTTTTCCATGAACCTGGAAGACACTTCAGATTTGGGATAATGATCTCTAAGTCATTAATCAGAGAGGACTAAATGCACTGAACCCGTGCAATGAGAATCAAGAGAGACTGCCCAGCTGGTTGCAATTTCCAGATTGTTAGTTAAGAGCTATTCAAGCCACCTAATTTTCATTTGCCTGCTGTGTGAGTTTCAACATCCCTGATGGAGCAATTGGCAGAAAATACCTAGGATCATTTGAAATCAAGGGCCACTATTGCTTCTACTCATACTTAGATCCTACTAATGAGGAGGTCCTGTTTCATCAAATTCCAATATTGAGGCCAATGAAATGTTATCATTCAGTAGTTTCACACAAGTTGAACAATTTCCTTGTTTTTTTTTAATCAAGGAAAATATATGGACTGATATGGATTTGTTCATTGAACCATTCAATTTTTTTCTTAGATCCTGTCTTAGTTAGGGTTTTACTGCTGTGAACAGACACCATGGCCAAGCAAGTCTTATAAAACGACATTTAATTGGGGCTGGCTTACAGGTTCAGAGGTTCAGTCCATTATCATCAAGGTGGGAACACAGCAGTATCCAGACAGGCATGGTGCAGGCAGAGCTGAGAGTTCTATGTCTTAATCCAAAGGCTGCTAGTGTTAGACTAACTTCAAGACAACTAGGGTGAGGATCTTATGCCCACACCCACAGTGACATACCTTCTCTAACCAGCTCACTCCTATTCTAACAATGCCACACCTCCAAATGGTGCCACTCCCTGGTCCAAAAATATACAAACCATCACAGATCCTAACTTACTGAAACCTCCTGAATTTAAGATAAATATTCTAATATAATATTTGAACTTAAAGTAAAAGTATTTTTTCTAGTACTTCCAAATGTATTTCTAGGATGGCTGGATTACTAAACTGTGCATGAATATGCACCTCATCTACTATGAAAAGGATTTTTCGCTAAGATTTACAGATTCATGAACTCATACATGAAATTAAGATGAAGATAATACCTTAGTAGTCAGTTGTTGAGTTTTTGTTCAGAATGTATATTCTGAGATGTGCAAAATATTAGCATTCTGTAGATGATTTAAGAAAAGAATGGAAATCTATTTCATTCCTTATGGTAGAGTGGAGTATTAAGGCACAACAGGACCAGACAACACAATGTTTTGTAATGTGTGTCAACAGTCAGTATTTTTCTGAGACATATAGGACTTTTATTCAATAAATGGGTATTAATGACTTCAAAACCATGCAGAGACACAGCAAAGTCTGGAGAGCTATCCTTGAAATCTATGAAGCCATATTTTCATTTATTCTTGTAGATTTCTCTCTCATACTACCTGAAATTCAAGAGAGAGAACAGACTCCTCGCCGAGGCTTTGAAAGCTTCTACATATTTTCTGTTTTGAGCCTTTTTATCTTCACCTAGTAATACTAGCCTGGAACACTGAACTGAATCTTACGAATTTCAGTTAACACAAATCACGAAATGTAAAACAGTGTTTCTTTTTTGTTTGTTTGTTTTGTTTTGTTTTTCGAGACAGGGTTTCTCTGTGTAGGCCTGGCTGTCCTGGAGCTCACTCTGTAAACCAGGCTGTCCTCGAACTCAGAAATTCGCCTGCCTCTGCCTCCCGAGTGCTGGGATTAAAGGCGTGGGCCACCACGCCCACCTCGTGTTTCTTTTTTTATGCTAAACACTGACATAGAATTCAAATTTTTAGGTGGGCAGACTACCCTGCAGTTCAATGAATGATATCTCAGTTATAAGACAATTGGAAATATTTGTTTTCTTATACTTTTAAACAACCACTGTGACAGGGTCATTACATCCCGAAGAAATTGTTATCCGCCAGTTGAAAATCACTACTATTAACTTTATGATACAGGTTTACAAATATATTCATGACTTCCAAGTATGTTTTATGTGAGGCATTTCCTGGGACGATGCAATATATATGCATCTGTGTATCCCAAGAACAAATTGAAAACAACCAAATCAAACTTGTTGAATCTTTCAGCTTTATTGGGGTTAGTTACAGGACAATAGGAAAGGAGTTCTTGACCAGATCACAAGAGACTCATAGTCAGTTGTTATCCTATAATGTGAAACAAGCATTTGAGAAGAATTATTCTTACTGAATACTCGAGGCACACTTCACATCTGTAAACATATTCATAGGATAAAGAATATGCTGTCTCGGTGGCTCAGCTTGCCAGATACTCTTTTAAGTATAATTTTTCTAAATTGGTTCATTTGAATTAAATATACAGAATTGTACCAGTTTTACTAGATGTTTTGAGGATTGTATTAAAGACCTTAAATAGTTTCCTTTGAAATGGATTCTTATAGGCTCCATAAATGTGTTACACAATACTATCTTCTGACTTCCCCACTTGTCTTCATCTTGTAACATTTGAGGGTGAACAAGTAAAATGGTGTCATGAAAAGCTTTCTGCATTTTCATATTTTGAGATTGTCTCCCAGCATAAATAATTGACATTACCTAAGATTTGAACATTTCATGACAATTTTGAGAAGATTTTCATAATCATACTAATTATCTAATGTGGAGCCTCAAGTGTTGTCCAGAATACACTGTAAATAAAACATATGCCACATTTTCCACAACAGAAATACTTTCCCTTAAAAAGTTCTTCTATGTTTTCTCTGATCTGAAATGAAGTCAAAGATATTTCTTCATATAATGCATGTGATAAGTTTCTAGCCAATAAGTATTCTCTGTTACATTCTAGGAAATAGGCCAAAAGTCAAGGATTCATACCTTCAATATATTTGAAAAGTTTCTCTTCTGTAAGTATTCTCTAATGAATTTTAAGATGATATCATACCCGGGCGCGGTGGTGCACGCCTTTAATCCCAGCACTTGGGAGGCAGAGGCGCCAGGCGGATTTCTGAGTTCGAGGACAGCCTGGTCTACAGAGTGAGTTCCAGGACAGCCAGGGTTATACAGAGAAACCCTGTCTCGAAAAAACCAAAACCAAAACCAAAAAAGAAAAAAAAAAAAAAAAGATGAGATATCTTGGTAAAGGATTGTCTGGTTCACGTCATTTATAAACATTCTCTACTGTATGAAATAAGTGACGATTTCTCGGACTAACATTGTGAGTATTGTATTTGTCACATACAAAGTATTTGTAAGGTTTCTCTCCTGTATGAATTCTCTGATGAATACTAAGATGGGATTTGTGGGTAAAGCATTTGTCACATTCACTACGTATGTAAGGTTTCTCTCCTGTATGAATTCTCTGATGAATTCTCAGACTGCCTTTTCAATAAAGCATTTTTCACATTCACTACATTTGTAAGGTTTCTCTCCTGTATGAATTCTCTGATGAATGTTCAGACGGCCTTTTTAAATAAAGCATTTGTCACATTCACTACATTTGTAAGGTTTCTATCCTGTATAAATTCTCTGATGAATTCTCAGATGGCGTTTTTCAATAAAGCATTTTTCAAATTCACTGCATTTATAAGGTTTCTCTCCTGTATGAATTCTCTGATGAATGTTAAGATGGAATTTTCGGGTAAAGCATTTGTCACATTCACTGCATTTGTAAGGTTTCTCTCCTGTATGAATTTTCTGATGACTATTAAGATGAGATTTTTGGGTAAAGCATTCGTCACATTCACTGCATTTGTAAGGTTTCTCTCCTGTATGAATTCTCTGATGAATCCTAAGATGGAATTTTCGGGTAAAGCATTTGTCACATTCACTGCATTTGTAAGGTTTCTCTCCTGTATGAATTCTCTGATGAATATTAAGACTGGATTTCTTGGTAAAGCATTTGTCACATTGACTGCATTTGTAAGGTTTCTCTCCNTAAAGCATTTGTCACATTCACTACATTTGTGAGTTATACAATGGGGGGATTCAAGAATCACATTGCTATGCTCGTTCCATTTAGAAAACTTCTCTTGAATATTCATGTGTTCATGGACAATGTATTGGCTATCTTGATCCAAGATCTTCCCATGCTTTCTACATATGAAATGATTTTCTGAAAAAACATAAAAGTGGGGGGCAAATAGAGGTGACATGAATTACTTATATAAGGAGTAAGTGATTCAAAAATCAGTGATCTTGTGGATTCGTGCTATCAATAGAGATTTTTCTCGTTTTTTTTTCTTTTTTTTTGAATCATTACATGTATCCTCAGAAGAACCTCAAATATCGTTTATATCAAATGACTGGAAACGATAATAGCCTGCTAAATTTTATTTTCAAATTGAACATCATACCCACCACAAATAGAATAACCCAGAATTTCTCCTGTCTTAAGGAAAATGAGGGTCAAAGAATAGAAAAGAGGCTGAAGGTAAGGCCATTCAGAGACTGGACCAAAGAGATGCAGATCCTTGCAGCCAACTATTGGACTGAGCAAAGGGACTACAATGAAGGAGTTAAGGGAAGGGCTGAAAAAGCTGAAGGGCTTTGCAACTATGTAGGAGGAACAACAATATCAAACAACAAGACCACACAAAGCTCCCAAGGGTCAAATCACCAACCAAAAAGTACATATGGACATACAAATGGTTCCAGCTTTATATAGAGCAGAGGATTGCCTTATGTGGCATCAACAGGAGGGGAGTCCCTTGGTACTGTGAAGGTTCAATATCTCCGCATAGGAGAATCCCAGGGTCATGAGGTAGGAGTAGGTAGATCAGTGGGGGTCATCATCATAAAAGCTGGGGGAAAGGGTGGGATATAGAGTTTCGAGACAGGGAATGGAGAAGGGAAAAATAAATGATCTGTAGTAAATTTTCAGAAAGTAGAACTCTAAACAATACATCTCTAATTTTATGGTTATAATTTGATTCAGAGTGACACTGAATCAGGTATAAATTAGCTCAGGTATAAATTTATGATATAACCAATAGTGTTATGGAAATCACTCAATAGGTTTGTTTCAACATCCAAAATGCTAGGATAAAGATCATATTGTACGAGATCTAAACTCAGAGATCAAATGTCAAAAAGTTAAATAAAAAAAATTGCCCAAACCAACAGCTCTATATCAACTTGAAACCTTGTAAATTTTTAGATTCATAAATAAGGAAAAATTTTGACGTAATAGTAAGATTTTTTAAATTGCATTTATTATATATATAGAAATATAAATTCTTGTTCTGGATATTTAAATTTTTTCTGGAACTTTTTTAACTTGACTGAAGATAGATAAGAGATAAGGAGTGATCTGAGAGAATATAGCACTGGTTACTTTTCCAAAGAAAGCAGAGAAATGTAAAGGAAACACAATGAAAATGTTAAGATTTTAACCACAATTTACCTCATTCAGCGGTCTCTGTGCATCTCAGAGAATTTACATAAACACATAGTAGGAATACTCAAAGAAAGAAACAGGAATTCAACAAGAAGTTCATTCTTACCCACAAACAATAGATTGCTGTAATTCTCCAACATCACATTCATGTACAATGACCTCTGAGCAAAACTGAGACATTCCCATTCCTCCAGTGAGAAGTCCAAGGCCACATCCTTGATGGTTAACAGACCCTGTAATGGAAAACTACCTATTTGACACTGGACAAAAATGCTTTTCTACTTTAAAAAAGGAAGTAATTAAGATATCCCTTTTGATACAGATGAGGAAGGAAAATATTGAAGGATAAATGTTTTCTAAAAGTGTTATGGAGATGTGTCTGTAGATACAAATTGCTGCTCTTCCACTGACGATCTATAGGATGCCTTACTATAATGCTCACTTTTAGAAAGGCTCTCTACTTAAAAAAAAAACAGAAAAATAAACAGGTCTCATCTTCATGAATTTTCTGTGATTTACTGAGACCTTCACAGCAAATGAAAGATTTGCCACCATCACTCTTTTCAAAAATTTTGGTGTGCAGTTTGGATTGTATACTGTTTTTAATGCCATTTATTATGAAATTTGACTCCCAGCACCCATGTTCCACTAAACAGTAGACTGTTAAACCCAGTTCTTAAAAATCCAATGATCTCTTCTGAACACTTCTGACATATGCACACATTCAGCCAAATTTAAGCAACATATATTGAAGAAAAGTGAACTTTAACTTTATTCAAAGAAAGTTTCTAAACTACTCATAGACTTCCTTACATTTATTTTTCTCTGAAAATGCATGTAATTTCCAAAGCAGTAAACATTTATAGAATATAACATGTAATTTGATGTGTAGATATAGTAAGGTACCTTTATGAAATATTGGCTGATATTAAACAGAATCCCAGTGTCCCACTAGAGATAGTCAAGTTATGAGAAAAAAATATGGTTTCACATTTTACAATGTCCACTTTGTTCAAATATGGACACTAGCTTAGTCTCATGTGCAGCTGTGTCTCATATCTGTATTACAACCTGTCCATTTGACAATCTGTGGCGTATGGTCAATGCTACACACATTTTAGAACAAACAGGTAGAATACAAAAAGAAGAAAAAATTGATGGAATAAATGTTAAAGTTTTTTTTAAAACACAACAGAACTGCAACACCAGGGCATACACTGAACGTTCCATATGGCACAGAAAAATCAAATGCTTTTGGAAATTATATTATGAGAATATATTCAAAACCATAAAATAGGAAAAGACAATATTAGAGAGCTCTAAGATTATTTAACATTTTACATATGTTGGCATAATCAATATGCATAATAACAATTTCTTTAATACCATATAGTCTTTGAATATAAAATGATTACATATGTATGTATAAGGAAATATATGTGGCAATGATTCCAATGAAGTATGATCATTTCTTGATGAAATTGTATTTTTAAATTGAGGGAGAATTATATTAAATATTCATTAAAATTTAACGAATGGCCGGGCGGTGGTGGCGCACACCTTTAATCCCAGCACTCGGGAGGCAGAGGCAGGCGGATTTCTGTGTTCAAGGCCAGCCTGGTCAACAAAGTGAATTCCAGGACAGCCAGGGCTACACAGAGAAACCCTGTCTCGAAAAGCCAAAAAAAAAAAAAAAAAATTAACGAATGATTATTCATTGTATTAACTAAAAATTTTAATCTAACTTTTTTCTTCAGAATTTGACCATATGTATATCAGAATTGCACTTTTCATAGAGAAGTGTGATCTATCATTCTTCCTTGGTTTATCAAAAGTTATAATATACAGACTATATATTGTTTTTATTGCAAATAAAAATGTGAACCTGTGCCATCAACAAATGAGTAAAGGGTAAAGGTACTTGCTGTTTCTACTTTAAAACGTAATCTAATTCTCTCTAAATATATAGCAGCTCACTATTATCTCTGAATTCAGACCCCAGGGTTTGGTGCTGTACTCATGGTTTTAGGGGCATAAGGTATCATTCAGTGTACATAAAAACCTTCAGATATACACTTATGTACTTAAAGAAATAGTATCATAATGAAAAATAGAAACATTGTCACAACTTTTCAGTTTTCCCTATGTAATGCATAGCTTGGCTGAAGAGGATTAGCATAGATTGTATCAAGCCTTTCCCTTCTAAAGAAAGAGACAAAAAATAAGAAAGGACATTCATTTATTTTTGAAAATTGATGGTTTATACACAGCACCATAGCTATCCTCTCTAGAAAAATTTTACTAATATAGTTCATGTGATGGAATACAAAGGTGAAGAAAACAGGACTTAAAATTATTTTGGGGGGGCTGGTGAGATGGCTCAGCCGGTTAGAGCACCCGACTGCTCTTCCGAAGGTGATGAGTTCAAATCCCAGCAACCACATGGTGGCTTACAACCACCGGTAACAAGATCTGACGCCCTCCTGTGGTGCGTCTGAAGTCAGCTACAGCGTACTTATGAAGAATAACAAGAAATGAATCCTTGGACTGGAGAGACCAACTGGAGCAAGTGAGGCTGTCCGGAGCTAGCGGAGCCGAACGGGGATGGCCGAAGCAAACAGGGACTGCAGGAGCTAGCGGGCCGGAGCGAGTGGGGCCGAACGGGAACGGCCGGAACGAGCGGGGCCAACCGGAGCAAGCAGAGCCGATCAGAGCGAGCAGGGCCGGCTGGAACGAGCGGGGGCTGTACGGGGGCGGCCAGGAGCGAGTGAGGCTGGCCTGAGCGAGCAGAGCCAGCGGGAGCGAGTGGGGTTGACCGGAACAAGGAAAAAAAAAATATTTTTGAAACCCAAAAGAGAAGCAAGTAACTATCTATATATAGAGAATTTTCCACATGGAGAGTATCTCTCTTGAGACAAATAGATTTCAGGTGTCAACTCTGATTACTGTGTGACATAAAGTATAAAAAAAGTGTTGTCAGAATACTGAAATCTGAATCAGCTCACAATCACACTACTGGTAAAAGAAAGACATTTTCCTTCCATTATCTGTGACCCTAGGGAGCTAATAATATATTTACTATTAGGATTCAAGGCAGTGGATCTCTTATAATTTTACTTCTACAAATTATACTCTTTCATATCTTCTCTAGTGATGTGAATTTATACTTATTTCTATATCCTCATTCACAGGCTAGAAACCTGAAATGCAATTTATATGGCACAAGAGACCTTACTTCACACTAATATAAAAGGACAACTTACCCAATGTAGAAAATATCCATGAATATGTTCTTTGAGCATCATTCTAATAGATCTTATTTGAGACATGCAGGTCTCTAGTCCAAGGGAATTATAAGTCCTCACAATATAAAAATCAAGTTAAAATATAAAGCTATTATATGCATGAAGGGGAAAAACATTAAATTTTCATTATTACAAAGGAAAATATAGATCATAGAAAATAAGCCCTTTAGATAACATTACACATATGGAGATTAAAACTTTTGGATGACTTGAATAAAAAGAGATGTTTTCAAAAAGAAATGTGGAAAGGACACTGACCTGTGGTGTATTTATCTGACACACACTCATTGTTTTTGTTGTCCTTCTCCCAGGGTCTGTGTGAAGAACAAAGACTGAATTCTTCTTGAAATTTCACATCAAGGACTGAATGATTCAAAGATGAAATAAATACAACACCATTACAGACAATGCTAAACCACAGTAAAAAAACAAAACAAAACAAAACAACAACAACAAAACATTAAAAGCAAAATGATACCAGGTATCTTGACAATGTGCAGTCAAGAAAGCAAGTAATGATATATTTAGGCTGTAACTGTAACCTAGTTCCGGCCCACCACCCTAGATTCTCAAAGTTTATTCACAACACCTCATATGGAAATCCCTGCTACCTGACCTAAATGACACACAGCAAAAGAAAATTGAGAGGCTGGAGCTAAAGCAATTTGTTAATGTTAATAAAATTTCTCTACCCCAAATCACTAATGCAGTACCAATCCTCATGACAAAATGAATTATGAAACAAACTCAGGAGGCAAAATCAAAATATGCTCTGAACACCATTCAATGTGGACAAATGACATAAAGAGGGAACAAGCACAGGGATTCAACAAAGCCAGAAATCAACTTAATGAAAGACCAGAGAACTCCTACAAGTGGGTAAGGGAATAATTATAAATATGAAGGATGTGAACATATATCCAGAGATATAAAAATCTAAGGAATGCTCAGTCTGAAATCAAACAAGAAATGAATTCTGTAAGCCTGGTGGTAACTCAGTGGCCAAGATATGAAGATACAGCATTAAGACAAAAAAAAAAATTAAGCCTGTCAATAAAAGGTCTTTCATCCTAGCTGTCAGGGGGCTCAGTCAGGATTAGAGTGTGGGACACTATTTTACAAACAAACAACAGGAAACCCATACAAGAAATTAGAGCTTTGTTTTCTACATGGATAAAAAAATCAATTAATAAAGTACAAGGATATTAGAAGGCTGATTACATAGGTATGATTGAATAAATCTCCTATTGGATAATACTTTTAAAGTTGGATCCTCAGTGGGTCAAAATGTTTTGAGAAATTTAGTTGCTGGAATATTAGTGAATAAAGTATGAAACTGGGGGTTGGCTATGAAAAAAAAAATAGATCCAAGCCATCTTAATTCTCTCTTCCTCTTTAGTGACTGGGGTTGAAGATGTGATCTTTCACCTTTCTACTTCAACAACATGGCTATGTTCTATCATCCTCTCTGCCAGGGTTGATGGATATCCTCTGGAAGCATCACCCAAAGTAGTCTTTTTCTTCTATTAGTTTCCGTGAACATGGTGCTTTATGAAAGCAGCAGACAAAAACCAATTACATTACAACATATTCTGATTGGACTTAAGGTTCCCTTTCAGAGAGAGATTTCATGTCATATTCTACAACCTAATCAAGAACAGGAAGTATGTTAGGTCATGAGAACTATGAGGCCATTTTGAGAAATGGTATCATCTAAAATTATCATAGTCTATATTGTGTTGTCTTCTCTCAGTAAAAGGTAGATGAGTTAATGGACTCAGACTCACAGCACAAATTACACAGTGGCTTTCCTTCAGAATGGCTAGACATACATGTATAACTAAATGACATATGTGGAAAAAGTGATAAAGTACAATGATTTTTATAATGGTATGACCATATTAAGATGTGTAAGAATCATACTAACACTTCATTATTTATGGATACATTATTACTCATGAATCTATTACTGGCACAACTGAAAATATGAAACTGTTTTTTAAAAAAGATTTATTTATTTATTTCTTATATGTGTGTACACTGCAGCTGTCTTCAGACACTGCAGAAGAGGGCATCAGGTTTGTGTTACGGATGGTTGTGAGCCACCATGTGGTTGCTGGGATTTGAAATCAGGACCTTTGGAAGAGCAGTTGGTGCTCTTAACCGCTGAGCCATCTCACCAGCCCAGAATATGAAACTTTTGACTTCAGCAATATTCTTTTCTTTATTATTTGAGTTCAATAATGTAACATAATTATAGATTATACAAAAAAGAATCATGTAAGGTTCTTTGAATCCATCCCTATTATTTTCTTTATAATTTGAGCTCATTCATCTAACATGGTTAGCGGTTGGACATATAAGTATCACGTAGGAATGCAATCAACTCATTGGTGACTGTACTGCCTCTAACAGGAAATTGATATTATCACATTTAATATTATCAAAGTGAAATTTTCTAGAATCATTATTGAAATAGAATCTGCCTAAACCCAATTCATGTCCTCTTTCTACTGACAGTGGAGACCTGTTAGTATTCTGTCTAAACTCCACCTCCACATTTACCTGGCAAGTCAGGTAGGCCTGACCACTATAAATGGGGCTGTTTGAACCTGCCTTGTTCTCTTGATCTCTTGCTTCTCTCTTGCCCTCTTGGGCTCTTCCTTCCCATCCCTTCTCCATTCCCTCCCCCCTCTCTCTGCATGTTCATGGCTGGCCTCTACTTCTCTACTTTCTCCCTCTCACTGTGTTTCTCTGCTTCTACTACCCTCTTAACTCCCCTCCCCATGCCCTGAATAAACTCTGTTCTATACTATACCATCCTGTGGCTGGTCCCTCAGGGGAAAGGGATGTCTTGGCATGGGCCCATTGCAACACACCCTTCCCCCATACCTCACCATACCCCCATAGAACCTATTCTTTGTCTCTTTATCTTTTTATAAACACATCATGTGGTACCATGACTGGGATTTAGAAACTCTGTAGGTTTGCATCTAGATCCACACTCCCTAACCCAGTCCTGGGAAACCCCCATCCGGCACTGGTCAGAGTAAATGCCCTCATGGTCCTAGGGAAGAGTCCTTGAGCTTGGAGCTAACCCTGTGCTGCCATGATCCTCATTCTAGGACTTATTCCCCTGGGTGAGACTTTCCTCTTACCTTTTCAGACCCTTTCCTTTGACTGAGAATTCCAAGCAGGGCCTGGACTACTTATCTCTCTGGATCAGGAGCATTGGCTCCAAGCATTAGTCCCCAGTGCACACGTGTCTCATCCATGGGTCAGTCTTTGCTCACTGCCAGTGACCCATAGCATAGACTTTCCCCTTCCCCCTCCCTTATTTGTAGCCATTACTTCACCTGCTTCTGCTGAAAGCAGGTCTGGCCCCGCCCCTTGCATCCTGCCAGAGACCCTGTCTGAGACTTGCTTTCCCACATGCTGTCTCCCACAAAGGTCTTGGTTGCATGTGATGGAGCCCCTCCCTCCTCCCTCTCTCCCTCCCTCCATTCCTCCCTCCCTCTTTCTCCCATTCTCTCTCTGCCCAGGATTTATAAAGTCAAGGCTAGTGACGCCACAAGAATAGCATGCATGTTGCTGGATACAAAACATGCTACTTCAGGTGCTTCCCTTTCCACTCCCACCACAGAGTTGTGTGCCAGCCAGTCCCTCACTCTACAGACAAGCCATTCCCATGGCTGCCTGCCAGCACAATTCAATCTCAACCCACTGCTGATAACTCTTATTCTGTTCCTAGACAAGTGTTTCTTTACTAATACAAAAGGCACTTTTCTCTACTTACACAACCTGTCAAAGTTACTTAAGATTCTCATTCCTAGAGCAAGGCGTGGTTGCACACGCCTTTAATGCCAGCACTCGGGAGGCAGAGGCAGGCGGATTTCTGAGTTCGAGGCCACCCTGGTCTACAGAGTGAGTTCCAGGACAGCCAGGGCTATATAGAGAAACCCTGTCTCGGGAAAAAAAAAAAAAAAAAAAAAAAAAAAAGATTCTCATTCCTAGCCTGTCGTGATAGATTATGATTTTTACTACTGCTGTTAAATTTTATACATTTATAACCAATTGATATAGCCCTCAAACATGTCAGAAGCCTGCAAATTATTAAGTTTATAACAGAATTCCCAAAGCCTCTAACAGTTTATCCCACGAGGTGACAGAAGATGTGAACACAGCTACAAGATACTGCCTGGATTGTGATATGATAATCACTGAAAAACACAGAGGACAAAACTGGATACCCTGAGTCAAATGATTTATATTGTCTAGATCAAGAGAAACCATTTCTCATTTCACATGTATCCATTCCACAGAGAAGAAAAGCTCTGGTTGGTTGCTCCAGTCCAAGGATTCACTTTTTTTTTTTTTTTTTTTTTTGGATTTTTGAGACAGGGTTTCTCTGTATAGCCCTGGCTGTCCGGGAACTCACTCTGTAGACCAGGCTGGCCTCGAACTCAGAAATCCACCTGCCTCTGCCTCCCGAGTGCTAGGATTAAAGGCGTGCACCACCATGCCTGGCTAATGATTCACTTTTTTATTTTTATTCTTCATCAGTACGCTGTAGCTGACTTCAGACGCACCAGAGGAGGGCGTCAGATCTCATTATGGGTGGTTGTAAGTCACCATGTGGTTGCTGGGATTTGAACTCATCACCTTCGGAAGAGCAGTCAGGTGTTCTTACCCGCTGAGCCATCTCACCAGCCCCCCAATGAATGAATCTTATACCTTACATTAAGAAAATGGTGGAATCTGATACAATTCACTTTCCTTCTGGAGCAGATTTCTTGGTTGATGGAATAATAGATAACAGCATTTTCCTTTATTATAAATTCCTTCACAATTAAGGTGCCTCCTCTTAAAAGTTAATACCTAACTACATCATCGATAGGATGAATCTTCTTATGTCACATTACAATGAACACATAATAGTCTCCAGCTCTGGGTTCCATGGATACAAAACATTTTTATCATACAAAGGGATCATTCCTAATTGGTAAAATATTGATAAGAAGGGTCAGCTGTCCTGTAACTTATCCAGGCTTCACATTTCCTCTCACTCTCTTTCCTGTATTGTTTCTTCTGTCCTATACAATACTTCCAGATCATTTATAATTTTTAAATAAAGTTTATTTATTTTAATTTTATATGCATAAATTATCTTTGCCTGCATGTAGCTCTGTAGGCTTAGGAAATGCAGAAGCTAGAGCACCCAGACAACAGTAACAGATATTCTGGAAAAAGAATTCTGGAGGAAAGAAAAGTCCCCAGGCAGGTAGAGCAAACTGAACCTGAATAGTGCAAGAAGAAGTGTCCTTAACTGGAGCCACATCTTTGAATTTCAATTAGCTGCTGTGAAGACATTAATCAATAAACATTGGGACAGAATTCATGGAGCATGAAGGCTACCTTCTTAAAGTGTCAGGGTAAGTGCCATGACAGTCAGGAAATACACTTGCATATAAGTGAGGTGATAAAGATACTTGGAGAAATTGGGTAGTGAGATAATGGTTGTGAAAGACATTTTTCACATAATTATGTATGTGAGGGCTTACAAGTATGAAAAGGAGTCACTTGAAAATAGTACAGAGAAAGACATTAATAAGGTTATGTAGAAATTAATGACTAGAGACTCAAAGAGAAGGCAAAGGTTTAATTAAACAGACTTGTTCCTGTGAAAACACTGAAGTCCTGACAAAATATTGTTCAGCACTTAATCTTATTTTCTATTTACAATAATGTGTTTCAACATTTTGTCATGTCCAGGACAGCTCCAGAGAGGCAACTTCCAGATGCTCCAATCTCCTGTCACGGACACAGATGGTTCTACTGGATATTTTCCTTCTAACCTATGCTCACATGGCTCCATGGGCTCTGCACAGCAGGAACATCCAACTGTCCTAAGATGGACAAATACTCCACATACCCATTCTTCTAGATTACTGAGAGATCTGTTGCCCCAAAACCAGTCGGAAATAGTCAGATATTATGACGACCCTATTGCTGCTTTAACATCACCTCTTTCTTTTTTTTTTTTTGGTTTTTCGAGACAGGGTTTCTCTGTATAACCCTGGCTGTCCTGGAACTCACTTTGTAGACCAGGCTGGCCTCAAACTCAGAAATCCGCCTGCTTCAGCCTCCCAAGTGCTGGGATTAACATCACCTCTTTCTAATTTCTTCTTTTTTAATTAAACCAAAACGGGGGAATGTGAGCATTCTGTCTAAATTCCTCCCCCACAGTTACCTGGCAACAGCCAGATGTGGGGCTGTGGAAGGCAGCCTATTTTGGTTGAATCAGGCTTGCTCAGGCGACCCAGTTAAAAAAAAACTCTACATGGGATTGAACAGTGAGCCATGTTCCCAGACACAGGTGCCTGACACCACAGAACCCCCAACTCCATAATTCTGTGACTATAAGTCAGACAGACAATGTCCCAAGCTCCTGGCATTCTGGCTAGACTCCACCCCCACAGTTACCTGGCTATAGCTAGGTATGCTCCTCCCCACAGTTACCTGACAACAGAAAGATAGCCCAGCCCACTATAAAAGGGGCTGCTTGGCCCTCCTTTCTCTCTTTAAGCTCTTACCTTTCTTACTCTCATCTCTAGCTGTCCTTCTCTCTCTCTGTGCCCCCTTCTCTCCACATGGCCATGGCTGGCCTCTCTCTCTCTTTCTACCTTCTCTCTTTCTCTCTGCCTTTCTACAATAAAACTATAAAACCATAGACTATCTATCTCTGTTCATCAAGGCCCTCAATGTTTAAAAAATGGGATAGGCTTTCCCTTAAATAGCCCTGTCTAACCTCCATCTGGAAGGCTTTCCTGCGCTCCAGCTATGGACGAGACCAAAGACTCTTGCCTGCATGGGAGCTACCCAGTGCCTCTCTGCCCCTGCCCTCCCCTCCATTCTGCCCAAGGGCAGACGGGGCGGGGGGGGGGCATTTTGTTCTCAGCTCTTCTGTGGTTTCCAGTGGTGTCTGTGATGCTGGAGACTGAGAACCTGTTTTTTCTGGCCTCCATGAGGCCCAGAGTCATAAGAGACCCCCTTGTACACCCCCCACCTTCCCTGACACAACCCACCCAGGTAAGCTGGCATTCTGTGGCTTCCCACAGCCAGACACTCACACAGGTGGGATGAAGGTTTACTCCCACTCCCCCCTTATTTCCATGCCCAGCATCCAACAGCCAGGTATGCTCCTACCCACAGTTACCTGGCAACAGTGGTAGGCCTAACCCACTATAAAAAGGGCTGCTTGCTCAGTCCTTGCTCTCTTGATTTCTTACTTCCCTCTGCTTCTCTATTGCCCTGTTGGGCTTTTTCCTTAATTATTCCCTTCACCAAACCCTTCCCCCTCTCTCCATGTATTGATGGCCAGCCTCTACTTCTCTACTCTCTCCCACTCTGTGTTTCTCTGCCTCTACTAACCTCTTCACTCCCCCAACCCCATGCCATGAATAAACTCTATTCTATACTATACCATCCTGTGGCTGGTCCCTCAGGAGAAAGGGATGCCTTTGCATGGGCCCTCTGAGGCACCCCCTTCCCCTCATACCTTACCACACCCTCATAGAAAATAATCTTTCTCTCTTTATCTTTTCATAAACACATCAGGACCCACCCCACCCCTTGTTAAATCCCTCTATCACATCTCTTTACCATCCAGGGCCCTTACCTTAGATTTAAGTGTGAGCATATCAAGCTGACAGAGACCTGAATGTGGGAAAAGTGTGGAGGCAAAGAATGTGGAACTTTTCATTAATCAAAATCAAAATGCAACACCTGGCAAAAGGATATAAATGAAGGAAAGGGAAGATACCACAGAAAATGTCTCTTTTTCTCTGAAGATTTTAGTCTACTTTATGATGTAAGAGTCCTTCACAAAGTTTTTTCTGACTTGGGTTTAGAGAGGTGCTGATGTGGGTAAGAGTGCTAACTTCTCCTTGATAGCTAGAATTCTGTTCAAAGTACCTAGATGGTGGCTCACAATCATTCATAATCCAGCACCGTCCAGCCACACCTGTACTTCATTCATAGGCTTAGTTCACTGTATATAATGTCCCTAAGTTTCATCCATAATATAATGTGTGAGTATTTCCTTAATAATTATATTTCCAGGAAGAAAATAAGTTTATTAAGCATAGAGGCAGGGAGGGAGACTAGAGAATAGTAAGACTTGAACGCACATTTTTTACTCACAACTTCTTGCATACTTGGAAGTTGGATAATGTTCCATTGTAGGACAGGTTAATTGATATTTTGTTTAAACAACATTTACTTCATTTCATTTATTTTATTTTCTATTCTTTAATTTGTAGAAGCCACTGTTGAACTTGACATCCAGATCCTCCTGCCTTACTCTCTCCAGTGCTGGGATTAAAGATGTAGTGTGTGCCACTTCACCACATTACTGCTATATGTTTTCTTTGAAGGTTTGTTTCATGTCTCTTCTGAGTTCATATGTAGCATGGATTGCCACATTATATACTTCTGATCTGGGATACTGTGATGTTCTAGGAATTCACATTTTAGTTCAATCTAATATCCTCATCTGCCTGGCTGTTATCTTGATCTGAGTTTTCAGCCTGACTTGCTGTGGTTTCAGATTGTGACCTTGAGTATATTGTGTGATATCTGGAGCTGGCTTTCATCATCTAGGTCAATGCCAGTGAAGTCCTCACTGTCCTGACATTTTCTATGTAGATCAGGTTGGCCAAAAACTCAAGAGATCCTCCCACACATGCTACACTACATACACAGCCACCCGGGTTCTCCAGATTTTATTCATGTAGTGTCTAAAGGGATTGTCATCCTGATCTCCTTGCTGGGACCTGACCTGAGCTCTTTGTCCGGCTTCAACAATGAGGTATCAAACCAGAAACCTTATCCTTGAAATCTCATGGCTGGTTGCTCACTCTAAAGCATGGTAATTCTGCTTTCCTCCTCTTGCATCTTTTAGCCTGCCTATGGGAACCTAGAATTCCCACCTCTTCTACCCAGCCATTAGAGCTAGCATCCTTATAGATTGATTAAAAGCCAACTGTGTTCACAGGCAGATTCCCAAACAAAACATCAGAACAACACCCTGCAGAGAAGAGAGAGCAGCACAGCTTGAACTGTACCTCCCATTGGCCCAAACCTGTGTGTCCAAGTCTAAACTCCACAGCACATAGCTGTGTCTGGAGGCCAAGACTGTTAGGAAGGTAAGCAGGTAAAGGTCTGGCCCTACTCCAGTAAACAATGCTGTTCTTCTAAATAGGGGACTTCATCAAAGTATAAGCAGAAAGCAATGGTGTAGGAACCTATGAGAGCGTGGCTATCTAGAAGAGAAGGAAGAGACCTTCAGAAGGCAGACCAACAGTGCCTGACATTAGACATCAGCCCAGAGAACTAGGAGCAGTTGGATTTCTGTTGGGTAACCATTGCAGTTTCTGGTTTTGTGGCATAGCATACACAGACCAATGGAAGCTACTCCAGGACCACTGTCCCTGGTCTGAACTGCTTGAGACTAGATCTACTTTAGTGTTCAGTATTTTCAAACATTTACATACATAATGAGACATCTTTATATGAGGAACAAATTCAAACACATGATTCTTATGTGTTTTGTACACATGCATCCATGGGGGTAGAGAGCCTAACATAAGAGCTAATAAGATGGCTCTTCAGGTAAAAGTGCTTGCTGCACAATCCTGGTGACCTGAGATCTGTTCCATGTACCCTCTAAGTGGAAGCAAAAAGGCACATCCTGCAAGTTATTCTCTGACCTGTAATCTCATGCCTATACACTCATACAACCAGAATGGTAGATAAATGACTGAAAGACAGACAGACAGACAGACAGACTAGAGTCCTGACAAAAAAACTTAAACAAGACTTCTTTAAGAGTAGAGGCTCAGGCTGGTGAGATGGCTCAGTGGTTAAGAACACTGAGGGCTCTTCCGAAGGTCCTGAGTTCAAATCCCAGCAACCACATGGTGGCTCACAACCATCCATAATGAGATCTGACACCCTCTTATGGAATGTCTGAAGACAGCTACAGTGTACTTACATATCATAAATAAAGAAATCTTAAAAAAAAAAAAAAAGAGGACAAGCTCTTGGTTCCAGAGAAATACAAGCTTGACTTGCAAGGAAAGTATGGTGACGGGGATGAGAGTGAATGGTCACATTGTGTCTGCAGTACAGAACAGGGAGAGATGCATGGTGGTGCTCAGCTTACTTTCTACTTGTTACTTGGCCCAGATCCACAGCCCACTATTTAGTGCTGCATACATCCAGGTTGTGTGCTCCATTCTCAGCTGAAGCTCTGAGGAAATGTGCAGACTGTCTAGAAGCATGTTCCCTAGGTAACTATGAATTTAGTTAAGGTGACAATAAAAACTGAAATCACATAAGACCATGACTTTTTTCACTGATGGCATCACTGTGGAATGTAAGAATTTTAAATTTGAGGAAGTATTGGAATCTGAATTTTCAGATAAGGAGTGATCAGCCTTACTGTGATGGTTATCATGGACATAACCTCTGATCAATAAGGTAAAAGATATCACTGTGTGTTCATGAAAAGTGATGAAACCTATTAATCCATTATTATCTGTAGGAAGGCATCCTCTTGTGGGGCAGATGACACTCTAGAGTGTTTTCTCACAATCTAGAATAGAATGGTTTTCCATTATAAGACTGGGGACTCCTATCTTTTGGGTTCAGCATCCCCAGAGTTAAGAACCTTTTTAGCATCCTACAGGCCTAAAGAGCTAAGAGAGTAAGCTAGGCAGAGTGATGCATTCTTATAAATCAGAATGGAATTAGAGGAGAGGGTGTATTAGCTAGGGTTCTCTAGAGTCACAGAACTTACGGAGTAAAGGAATGTATTGATGACTTACAGTCTGCAGTCCAATTCCCAACAATGGTTCAGTAGTAGCTGTGAATGTAAGTCCAAGGATCTAGCAGTTACTCAGTCCCACATGGCGAACAGGTGAAGGAGCAAGAACTAGTCTCCCTTCTTCCAGTGTCCTTATATAGTCTCTAGCAGAAGGTGTAACCCAGATTAAAGATGTGTGCCACCGGGCTGGTAAGATGGCTCAG
>LR751895.1:55415-87490 GCA_902729485.2 Mus minutoides
TTTGTGTCAACTTGACACAGCTGGAGTTATCACAGAGAAAGGAGCTTCAGTTGAGGAAATGCCTCCATGAGATCTAGCTGTGAGGCATTTTCTCAATTAGTGATCAAGGGCTCCTTGTGGGTGGGACCATCTCTGGGCTGGCAGTCTTGGGTTCTATAAGAGAGCAGGCTGAGCAAGCCAGGGAAAGCAAGCCAGTAAATAACATCCCTCCATGGCTTCTGCATCAGCTCCTGCTTGAGTTCCAGTCCTGACTTCCTTTGGTGATGAACAACAGTATGGAAGTGTAAGCCAAATAAACCCTTTCCTCCCCAACTTGCTTCTTGGTCATGATGTTTGTGCAGGAATAGAAACCCTGACTAAGACAGTGGGTAAGAGCACCCGACTGCTCTTCCGAAGGTGATGAGTTCAAATCCCAGCAACCACATGGTGGCTTAAAAGCATCTGTAATGAGATCTGACATCCTCCTCAGGTGCATCTGAAGTCAGCTACATCGTACTTATGAAGAATAATAATAAAGGAATCCTTGGACCGGAGGGAGAGACCGACCGGAGCGAGCAGAGGCCGAGGAGCAGATCAGAGCTAGTGGGGCCGTACGGGGGCATCTGGAGCGAGCGGGGCTGGCCAGAGAGAGCGGGGTCGAGCGGAGGGAGCAAGGTTGACCAGAACAAGGAGAAAAAAAAAGATGTGTGCCATCACACCCTTAACAGGTTAAAGTTGTGTGTGCCATCACACCTCTTCTGCCTCAGAACTGAGATTGAAGCTATGTGACATAACTTGGCTTACTTATTTATTCTTTTTTTTTTATTTAGATACAGAGTCTCAATGTGGAGTCTTGTCTGGAACTCCCTATGTAAACCAGGTTGACCTTGAATTCAGAGATCTACCTTTCTCTAGCTCCCCAGAATTGGATAAAGTTGGATACCACCATGCCTGCCTAGTTCCATTTTGATAGGATTTCTTAAGCAGCCCTGGTTGAGTTCAGACTCAGTGTCTCACTGAGGTTAATCTTGAACTTCTCATCCTGCTGCCTCACTTCCCTAAGTGCTAGGTTTATAGCCTTGTGCAGCCACACAGGGTTTGATGAGTGCAGCGGACTGAACTCAGGGCTTCCTTCAGACTACACAGTATTACAGAGAACTTCCACAATCTGGACCTTAAGCTGAATCATTTTCTCTTTTACATGTCTGGACAGCTCCAGTTACATGGTGATTTTGTGAAAGAAAATGAACATCTATATGCTTTATTTTTTATATAAATCTGAGTCTTGGAGAAGGACAAGGGGATCAGTTGAGGCTAGGAAAAGCTGTCCCACAACCTGAGCCTGTGCAATGGGCCACTCCACACGTAGGGACCCAAAGGTCTGATCTGGTCATTTGGAGATGAGGGCCTGTTGGGAGGCTCCCAGTCTGGAGTGTTTGAAATGAGACACAGACCAGAATTCAGCTGTGGCTTCAAAGAATGAGGGCCTCCAGAAACTCTAACTTTCTAACTATACGGAATGCTGACGATAACTTCTAAAAAGTCATATTTTTTTGTTTATTCTGAGAGTTAAAAGTTACTGGCTTAGGCAATAACCACCCCTAGCCAAACATTAGGATTGTAAGTAATGTAGTCTCTGTGCTATCTCCCATGAATTGCAGGACACAAGCTTACAGCCTGCTACTTGAATTTGGAGGAAAGAAAGGGGACACTTTGAAAAGTGATTTTAATGTTTATTTCTTTTTTTAAAAAAAGATTTATTTATTTATTTATTTATTTATTTATTTATTTATTTATTATATGTAAGTACACTGTAGCTGTCTTCACACACTCCAGAAGAGGGGATCAGATCTCGTTACAGATGGTTGTGAGCCACCATGTGGTTGCTGGGATTTGAACTCAGGACCTTCAGAAAAACAGTCCGTGCTCTTACCCACTGAGCCATCTCACCAGCCCTTAATGTTTATTTCTAAGATGTAAATTTTTTCCTATGAAAGTTCTCTAAGAAAAGGGGGGAAGCAGAATGATCTTGAGCTGAACAGGAAATTTGTGCTCCTCACTTTATCCTCCGCCCTTATACAGCTTTCAGAATACATGACCATGTGGTAAAAACTTGATCACAAGTTACACCTAAATTCAAATCATAAATCGAATAAGAACTTTAAAACACTGAATGTTAACATGCATGTTCATTAAGAGTAATTACATGGTTATACATTCCTCACCTATCACAGGTCCACAGGTTCACGGAGGGTTAAAAATAGTAAGTAAGTTATTAGTCAAGTTTTGCAAATATAAATCTAGCCAATCTTATTTCTTCTGTCCTAGTACCTATAATAAATCATTCGTTGCCTTTTTATGACCTTTCATTAATGGATTTACAACCGCTGAGCAGTAGAATGTCTGGTTTCTATCTCCAAAGAGAGACTAAAGATAGCAAAGTTTTCACTGCCGTTCTGACTATCAGAAAGGTATTAATTTTGTTATTAAAAGAGCTTAGTAATAATATCAGCTTAGGAATTCTTATATGATCATCATTATATAGGATAAAGAAAACATCTACTTATCTTTAGTGTATCACTACCAGATAGTTCATCTTGTAGTTCTGCAGATATCTGCTCAAAATTGTGAGCTGATTCCTAGTCATTGTTATATATGTTTAATAGTGACAGGAAAAGCACATTAAGAGCAGCAATCTTTCCTAAAGTGATTTTCTCCAGGACGTTGCTTACTAAAGCTCTTTCATAATTTTGCTAGCCTAAAGTGAAGTAATGTCAGGAAGATCACCAGTTTGTCCGCTGATATTAGGACATATTAACTTGTCCTTTGATGCCTCCTGACACCTAAGCTTCTCATGGCCACCATGCCTCAAGATCTAGATCAAAAGCATGCGTCATTCCATGCCAAGTTCCAGGTCAGATGCCTGTGCCTTATTACAGGCTCAGATCTGGATCACAAGTATTCCCTCTACTTCTGGATTGTAGTCAAGTTGACAGCCAGGAATAACCATCACAATAATACACCATTTAAAAAACAGAATGTAAAACCCCATATAAATATCTCACTTTATGTCAAAATTATGTTTGACAAAATGCAACACCCCGTTTTGATAAGTCTTGGAGAGAGAGGGATAGAGTGATCATATCCAAACACAATATAGATTATATACAGCAACCCTTATCCAATACCAAATTAAATGTAAAGAAAATTAAAGCATTTCCACTAAAGTTAAGGACAAGGCTGCCCACTTTCCCCATATCTCTTCAATATACTATGTAAAGTTCTATCTAGAGCAATAAGACAGCTAAAGGAGATAAAGACGATACAATTTGGAAAGGAAGATGTCAAAGCTTCACTATTTTCAGATGATATGACAGTATACATAAGTGAGCACAAATATTGTACCAGAAAATGACAGTTGATAAATATTTTAACAAAGTGGCTGGATAGAAATTCAACTCAAAAAAATCAGTAGACCTCCTCCACACAGGCATGCTCCACAGATAGAATGTCCTCACTCAACATGGGTGCACAACTGAAAAGGAAGTTTCCTTATGTAAAGATGGTAAACAATTTGTTTCAGCAGGAATGAGCCATTTCTGCAAAATGTAAAAATAACACTAAAATGATATGGAATTTTTAGAAAGCAGAGTTCAAAAGCACTCATTAGAATAAATGAACATTAAAATTAGTACGGAGGAAGTTATTGACTATTAGCTGAGGGATAGAACAGAAGATACCAATGGAAAGACAAGAGAGACAGTTTAAAATTTTGTTTAGATACTAAATTTACATCAGTCATTTCAGGAAATGGAAAAATGGAACAAAAGATGAATAGTGCCTGAAGAATTCTCCAAGTCTTTTAGGCAAAAATAAATCTAGAAACATAAATTTTCCTAATGTTATAATATGTCACAATCATACAAATAATCATGTGGGCTGGAGAGATGGCTCAGCAGTTAAGAGCACTGACTGCTAAAAAAATTTTAAAAATAAATAAATAAAAAAAAGAAAGAAAACAAACTAAAAAAAAAGAAAAACAAACCAGGCGTGGTGGCGCACGCCTTTAATCCCGGCACTTGGGAGGCAGAGGCAGGCGGATTTCTGAGTTCAAGGCCAGTCTGGTCTACAGAGTGAGTTCCAGGATAGCCAGGGCTTTACAGAGAAACCCTGTCTTGAAAAATAAAAACAAAAAAAAAAGAAAAAAAAAAAAAAAAAAAAAAAAAAAAAAAAAAAAAAAAAAAAAAAAAAAAAAAAAAAAAAAAAAAAAAAAAAAGAAAGAGCACTGACTGCTCTTGCAAAGGTACAGAGTTCAATTCCCAGCATCCACATGGTGGCTCACAACCATCCATAACGAGATCTGACACCCTCTTCTGGAGTGTCTGAAGATAGCTACAGTGTATTTATGTATAATAAATAAATAAATCTTTAAAAAAAATCATGTAATTCTGTTATTACGGACCAGAGAAAAACAAGTAGAATGGTGTCGCATCACTGACATACACAGTTAACTATATTATAATTTCCCTAATATTAATTCTTACATAGAAAGTCAATCACAGCTGGGCATGGTGGCGCACGCGTTTAATCCCAGCACTCGGGAGGCAGAGGCAGGTGGATTTCTGAGTTCGAGGCCAGCCTGGTCTACAGAGTGAGTTCCAGGACAGCCGGGGCTATACAGAGAAAACCTGTCTCAAAAAACCAAAAAAAAAAAAGAAAGTCAATCACATGAACAATATGAAAATCTTGAGATTGTGTAAAACAGATTCCTACAGAATCATTTATACAGAGACAGAATGTGGAATGTACCGTCTTTGTTTCCACACTTTGTTACTACACTTTGTTTCTACACCAGATTTTTTTTATGTTAGCTGAGATTTATTTATATGTTTACAGAGACTATGTGTGTACTTTCCATGATTGTTGCCATCTGCACTCAGAAAAAGGCTTCAGATGTCCAAAACTGACATTAAGGTTGGGTATCAGCTACTATGTGTTTTAGGAACTGAGCCGATTGTATATTCAAAACAAATCAAAAAAATGCCTCTATTAACAAGTACACCATCACAACAGATTCCAATGGAATGTGCACATTTCATTTCTTGTCTCCCGAGGGCCTGATCATCCCTATCTCAAAACCTGAAAAATACCTGGTACTTTGACTATAGTCTCCTTTCACAGCACTTTCCAAGCCTCGTGATTCTCCCTCTAAATTGAAAAAGTCATACTTATCAGTGAGCCCTATAACTCACTATAAAACATATATCTATATAATGAAGACTATTACTTATGAATCCTGTTTTTTAATTGAAGAAGAAGAAACGGCAGAACCAAAAGAACAGCATAACAAGACAAAAGTTCACACTGCTCTCAGTTGTAATTAATATGTTTCTAATCTACCTACAAGGGATGGAGTGAGGATTACTGTTTAGGAGCACTGTGCCTTCTTCCAGATGACTTGAGTTCCATAACAACACAAAAATGACAGCTCTCATGACAGAGTGTTCAATGCCTTCTTCCACACTCTGCAGACACTGCCCATGTGAGATTCACCAACATGCATGCAGACTAAACACTCACATTCATGAAGGAACAAGAAAAGAAAACAAAATAAAACAAAACAACTAGATACAAACATTTAAATTTCAAAAAGAAAACTGATACAATAGAAAAGGAAAATATTTAATTTAATCTTTACAATGATGTTGATGTTGGGATTGCATAAATAAACAAAATACACAAACAGAATCTTTTTTTTTTTTTTGGTTAGGGGTTTTGAGACAGGGTTTCTCTGTATAGCCCTGGCTGTCCTGGGACTTGCTTTGTAGACTGGCCTTGAATTCAGAAATCTGCCTGCCTCTGCCTCCTGAGTGCTGTGATTAAAGGCATGTGCCACCACACCTCGCTAGAAATACTTTGTTATTGGCAAATTCTTTTGACATTGCAGAATTCAGGATTAGAAATCCTGAATATATATATTTGAGAGACAATCTTGCATTTCTGTTTCTTGTTTTTTTTTGTTTTTTCGAGACAGGGTTTCTCTGTCTAGCCCTGGCTGTCCTGGAACTCACTTTGTAGACCAGGCTGGCCTCGAACTCAGAAATCCGCCTGCCTCTGCCTCCCGAGTGCTGGGATTAAAGGCGTGCGCCACCACGCCCGGCCAATCTTGCATTTCTAACATGGTGCTGTTCTCAGTAGATAAAGAGAGAAAAAAAATTGAGAGTATTAGAAACAATTTCCTAAGAGTTGTGCAATTAAGACCAATATTTAGGTAGAATTTTACCTTAAGTAATATGAGACCCACTTTTAATCAAAGATCACTCAAAAATCAAGGGCATAGAGAAACTTCAAGCTCATGGTGACAATACTATACTTTACTCTGTTTCTGAATTAATCATGGAACAAGGGAAGGAGCCAACAACTTCCAACAGAACACACATGAAGAAATAAAAGACAGCTTCCTTGAAATATTCTTTATACTTTTCAGAATCACACTGTAATCTATCTAACATGAAATTGATTCACACACAGCCTACACATATGCATATAGTTTGATAAGGAATCCTGGTGATGAATACAGAAGCTGGACATAGACACTCAGGGCGTTAATCTGAGTACTCTGGAAGCAGAAGCAGATCATGAGGGTATTGGAGGATACTCAAGAGAGGTTCTTTTTAACTCCCTCAAGCCTTTGAGAGCATGGGGGGCTCCACAGGCCCAACCCACAGTGTCTGTGCTTGAGGGTATGCTTCATCTCTAACTCTGACAAGATAGGAAATTCCCCTACCTGACTTTATACTGTACATACTGACCAAACATTTCAACTCAGTATGATGAAGACATACACATAGCTGTCAGGATGCTCTGGACCTGTTCTAGACCACACCACTTGAGTGCTACCTGCCTAGAACTTACCTGAACCCAGTAGGAAGCTGTAACCCAGTTCTTGCCTTCCATCCTAGATTATCAAAGCTTAAGCATAACATCTCATGGAAATCCACCTGACCTAATGCCACATACAATAAAAAAATACAGGCTTGAATTAAGCAATTTGATGTTGATAGAATTTCCCTACCCCAAATCACTTTGTGATACCAATGCTCATGGCAAAACGAATTATGAAACAAACTCAAGAGACAGAACTCAAAATACAATTCAAATACCATTCAATGAGGTCAAAGGACATAAAGAGGAAACAAGCATAGGAACTCAAAGAGGACAGGAACAAGCTGAATGATAGAAAATAGAACTCCTGCAATTGGCTAAGGAAATAATTATGATAATGCAGGGTGTGGACAGTGAACCAAGAGATATAAAAATCTAAGAAATCACCAGCCGGGCGTGGTGGCACACGCCTTTAATCCCAGCACTCGGGAGGCAAAGGCAGGTGGATTTCTGAGTTCGAGGCCAGCCTGGTCTACAGAGTGAGTTCCAGGACAGCCAGGGCTATACAGAGAAACCCTGTCTCAAAAAACCAAAATAAATAAATAAATAAATAAATAAATAAATAAATAAATAAATAATCTAAGAAATCCTCAATCTGAAGTGAAACAAGAAATCTGTAAGCCTGATGGTAACTCAAAGGAGGGCAAATTCAGGAAGATACAGGATGCAAAAGACAAATATCAGTGTTTCAATGCAAGCTGCAGGAGCTAGCTCAATCACAGAAGGCAGAGGGGACACAAATGAACAAAATTCTTGTTTCATGCTAGCAGAAATATTAAAAGAGAAAAGTTTGTTTCAAGCCTGATAAGGTGGCGTAAGTCTTTCATCCTAGCACTCACGGGGCTCAGACAGGCAGATTTATGTGTGCTAGAAGCCATTCTGGTCTCCAAATCAGGAAACATCACAGTAGGGTCTGCAGAGTGAGACCCTGTCTTACAAACAAACAGGAAACGCAAACAAGAAATTAAAGCTATACTTTCTACATTGATATCAAAACCAGTTAAAATGTGCAAGAATATTAGAAGACTGATTATATAGGTCTGAGTGAATATGTCTCCTACTGGCTTATACTTTTGAAGGTGGATCAACAGTTTGTCATGATGTTTGGGGAAATTTAGTTGATGCAACATTATTGAATACATAATGACACTGAGGGTATACTCTCCGAGAAAGAGTAGACCAAAGCCACCTTAGTTCTCTCTCTTCCTCCTTAGTGACTGAGTTTCAACAACTTGTCTAGTTACTTTCAGGCCTCCATGCCATGGTGGATGTTTATCCTCTGGAAGCATTACCCAAAGTAGTCATTTTCTTCTATTACTTTACTTGATCCTGGTGCTTTATGAAAGCAGCAGATGAGAACAAATTATAGAAAAACATATTAAGGTTCCCTTTCAGAGAAAAAAATTCATGTCATATTCTGAAAGCTATTCAAGAAGAGGATGTATGTTAGGTCATGAAAATTATGAGGCCATTTTAAGAAATGATATCTAAAATCATCATAGTCTATATTGTATCTTCTTTCAGTAAAAAGTAAACCACATAATGGTTTCACAGTCAACAAATATTTAGACATAATAAAGTATATATTTGAGGTCTGGATGCAGGAATGTATCATTAAGAATACTTTGTTGATAATAGTAGCCGGGCGTGGTGGCGCACGCCTTTAATCCCAGCACTCGGGAGGCAGAGGCAGGCGGATTTCTGAGTTCGAGGACAGCCTGGTCTACAAAGCGAGTTCCAGGACAGCCAGAGCTATACAGAGAAACCCTGTCTCGAAAAACCAAAAAAAAGGGCTGGTGAGATGGCTCAGCGGTTAAGAGCACCCTACTGCTCTTCCAAAGGTGATAAGTTCAAATCCCAGCATCCACATGGTGGCTCACAACCATCCTTACGGAGATCTGGCGCTCTCTTCTGGAGTGTCTGAAGACAGCTACAGTGTACTTACATATAATAAATAAAATAAATCTTTAAAAAAAAAAGAATACTTTGTTGATAATAAGAATGATCCCAGTATCACATCTCAGATGGTAACTGATGGTAAGTAAAACTAACATATTCTAAAACCTGTCAACTTTGCTCAAATGTGGATCCTGTAAGCAGTTGGGTAACATATTCATGCTAACATATTCTAAAACCTGTCAACTTTGCTCAAATGTGGATCCTGTAAGCAGTTGGGTATCAACAGCCAGACTCTAGTCTAAAATGCTCACTTGAGATTCTAAGGCCTGTATACAATGCTTGCATCCTTTCTAGAACAAGGAAATAAAGAGTATAGAATGTAAAATACAAGAATAACTTCAAAGAAAAAATTTTCATGAAGAATTAAAATATATATTGAAGATTTAGTTTGAGAATATATAGTGAAAAAAATTAGATTTAGGTAGCCTTAATGTCATGTACTGTTTTCTTTTTTTTTTTTTTTTATCATTTTCACAGTTTATTCAAAAGTTGAATAGTTAAAATGTGGACATTCCCCCAACCCCCAAAACGAACCATCCCCACCACACAGACTCTACCACTGTTCTTATCACTTATCCCATGCTCACCACACACACATGTGTGCAAACACACAGGGATCAGGCCCTCAACTGCTCATCAACAGCGCACAAAGCCACACAGAGGGGGGGGGGCTGGGCGGAGCAAGCAGGGTCAACCGGAACAAGGGAAAAAAAAAAAGAATATCGAGCCGGGTGTGGTGGTGCACGCCCTTAATCCCAGCACTCGGGAGGCAGAGGCAGGTGGATTTCTGAGTTCGAGGCCAGCCTGGTCTACAAAGTGAGTTCCAGGACAGCCAGGGCTACACAGAGAAACCCTGACTCGAAAAAAAAAAAAAAAAAGAATATCAGACTCTGGAAATTCATGGAAGTCTGAGGTATCATCGATGCTCTTGATTTCAACAGATATCGCACATGGTCTCTTCCTGATGTGTTCCCAGTCAACACCTTCAAAAAAAAGATTATTGTTTATTTCCTCAACTCCAGGGCCTCCAATTCTATGTTCCTGTTCCCAGTAGAACCTCAGAATTAGGCCCTTGGCTTTCTCGGAGATGGGAACTTCTGGAGGAAAGGTCAAAGTTTCCTTCCAGTTCATCACTTTCTTGTATGTCTCTTGTGAGGAGCAGAATGGTGGGTAGCCGATGAGCATCTCATACATGATCACACCGAGTGACCACCAATCGCAGAGCTTGTTATACCCTGTCTACATGAACGCCTCTGGAGCAATGTAGTCAGGAATACCCACTGTAGAGAAGGCTAGCTGGCATCTGTTTCTTTTCCAGGTCTCTGCTTGCCTTTTGGAATTCATGTTCAGAAAAGTGAAATCACTGGGCAGGCTGTGGTTCAGGTTCCTATACAATTCTGTCCTGTGTGCTTTTTTCAGGCCTGTGCAAAGGCCAAATTTGGAAAGTTTCACATGGCCCTTGCTGTCTAAGAGAAGGTTGTCTGGCTTGATGTCTCTGTGGATGAATCCCAGCTGGTGAATGGAGTCTATGGCTGATACTGTCTCTGCTATATGAAACTGAGTCTCCTCTTCTATCAGAGTATCTTTTTTCATCAATAAAGTCATCATGTCCCCTCCAGGCAGGAACTCCATGATTAGGTAGAGGTTTAGCTTATCCTGAAAACTATAGAACATTTTCACAACCCACAAACTGTCTGCATCCACTAGAATGTCACGCTCCACACAAATGTGGCCAACCTGCTCCTTCTCGAGCATGTCTATTTTGCGCAGGATTTTCATTGCGTACACATGCCCTGTGTCTTTCTTCTGAACAAGCCACACCTCACCAAATGCTCCTTGGCCTATGACTTTTAAAGACTCAAAATCTTCCAGTCCAAGCCTTGTTCTCTTTAATCGAAGAAACTGTTTCCTTTCGAACATGTGTGGACCTTCTGAGTCGTTTCTCTTCGTCTTTCAGGCCTTCTTCTTCCATCACCTTTTCTAACTTCTTTTGTCTCATTTCTCATTCTTCATGTTGAGCGATAAGGTTGCTATAAAAATTCTCCAGTGTCACTTTGGTCATTGTCACCCTCTCCTTCGTATGATTACTCATGGATGAGCAAGGTGTTGATCCTGTCATTGCTATGGCAGACAGGTAGGGGGGGTGCGGGGCTGGCGGCAGCAGCTCGGAGGGGCCAAGGCTCCCCGGTACCCCCTCAAACAGTGGAGAGGGGCCACCGCGGCCTAGACTATGCATGCACACCCCCGCCAGTGGTGGGACTGCCTACTATTTTCTTATACATGAAAAAACCAATACAGATAATAATTTCATAAATTCCACAGTGGTTTACCTTCAGAATAGTTAAGAGAACCTGAGTAAATAAATGGTATATGTAACAACAAAATGATAAAGTAGAATGATTTTTTTATAATGGAAAGGAACGGTTTAAGTTGTATAAGAATTATACTAATTCATTAATTATGGGTACATTACTGCTTATAAGTCTATTACTGTTCAACTTAAAGTCTGAATCTTTTGACTTCAGCAATATTCTTTGCTTTATTATTTGAGATCACTCATCTAACATGATTATAGACTGCAAGGACCAGATCCTTTTATGATTCTTTGACTTCATTACAATTCTTATCTTTATTATTTGAGCTCATTCATCTAACATGATTATGGGTGGCAAAGATTACTATCATTTATGATTCTTCCTTCATTTTTCCAAAAATAGAACTCAGGGTTATATGCAGCCTCTATCTTGAAATTGTAGCAGAAATGTAAACCTCGGGGCTGAAGAGATGACTCAGGCTAAAGGGCACTTGCTGTTCATGAAAAAAAAAACACAGACTAATTCTTTCTACACACAAAACAAGGTGTGATTTTTCCCTGAATCCTGTCTGATGCATTCTGTGATTACTTCAGGGCTCCACTGGTTTCATATAGGCATGCAGTGAATATAAAAACATATAGAATAACACTCCTATAGTTAAATATAATTTTAAAGAAAGAAAAGTCTGTCTTCCAGATCTGGCATAGCAATAGAAGGGAGAAGGGTCAACAGTATATGTGACTTATCCAGCACTGATGGCTGCTGTAGGCATAAGGCCTGCTCACATGGTAACATATACATTGTACTACAAGTTCACCCTAAGTGGAAAGTTCTCCCTTCCAAGGTTTATGTCTACATAACCAAAACAGTAAGATTCCATGAAGCAACAATGTGTCTGATATTCCTCAGGAAAATGGTAATGTTATGACCCTCAGAACACCCTTTAAGGCTGTGGGAAAGAACTATGAAAACATGAGTTGAAGAATATAGAATTTAATGTATGAACCATTCTTTACAGGATTGCTCTGTGGGACCTTGAAAGGCAGCATGTGTTCTAGTTGAACGAAGCTTATTTTAGAGACGCAGTAGAAAACTCTACAAGGGACAAAACAGTGAGCTACGTTCCCAGAGACAGGTGTCTGACACGACAGAGCCCTGTAACTATTGAGTTGAGATCACAAGAATGCTCACAATCCTGTGACTATCTGTCACACTGACAACTTCCCAAGCTCTTGGCATTCTGGCTAGACTCTACCCTCAGAGTTACCTGACAATAGCCAGGTATGCTCCTCCCCACAGTAATGCTGCAACAGCTAGGTAGCCCAGCCCACTATAAAAGGAGCTGATTGGCCGCTCTTCTCTCTCTCTCTCTCTCTCTCTTGCTCTTAACTCTCTTATTCTCATCTCTAGCTCTCCTCCTCCATATCCTTTCCTCCCTCTCTCCACGTGGCCATGGCTGGCTTCTACCTCCCTATTCCTCTCCCTCTCTTTGACTTTCTAAAATAAACACCTTACAAACAGGGACCATCTCTCTGCTCACCAAGGCCCACTGTTCTTCAAGGATGAAATAGGCCTTCCTCTAAAGAGCCACATCTCACCTCCAGCAGCAAAGGCTCTCAGTGTTTCTAGTCACCAGACCAGACCAAGACTCTCTCACACTTGGGAGCCACCCACTGCCTATTTCCCTGTTCCCTTCTCTCTTGAGCCCTGGGACTGAACAAGTTGCCCCCAGGGCCCTCACTTTGTTCTCAGCTCTTCCACAACATAGAGTGATATCTGGGATGTCCATGACTGAGGGAGGACCTGTTGTCTCTGGCCTCTTGGAGGCCCAGAGACCACAAACTCCTCCCTCTCTAACCCTGCGGACTGGGGATCCATGGCTTCCTACAGCCAGATGCCCACCTAGGCCTTGTGGAGAGTGTGTCCACTAGACCAGAGCACTGGAGCTCTTCTTGGACACAGGTTCCCGCTTTGATTTCCCACACCCACTGCTCAAAATTTCTCACCTATGCAAAATATAAATAGGCAATATGAATTGTATAAGGGGCTCCACGTACCTAAAATTACAGAGGTAGCTACACTAATAAGTCAGTAAAGAGAAAGGGATGGTTTAAAAAAAACAAGGCTCATGGTGCGAGGAATAAAAGGAAAATATCGTTCAAAATAACCTGGACCATTTCATGTGACAAAAATAAAAGATGCCAACACCAGGCAAAAGGATAAACATGAAGGAAAGAGAATATATCATGAGAATGTCTCTTTTGCTCAGAGGATTTCAATTTACCCTGGAGATGTGAAAGTCAGTCACACAGTTAATACACAAAATCCTTTTCCCAGAAACACTGAAGAACAAGGAAGAATTTAAGAAGACTATTGTGACACGCCGGATCCAAGCTGTTGACTTTAACCAAGAAGAGTTCTCTGAAAAAAGCCCTGAGTGCAGGGTCTAAGCATTCTCACACGTGCAAGAAGTCCGAATTGTAGCACTCAACAAACCATGAATGTGCATGGGCACAGTGCTTTTCATGAAGCAAGGAGTCATTTTTCTTTAGAAAGTGAGCCATCATAATTATTTCGAAGGTGCTGTCTAATTTTGTCCTAAGCCATAGTAAGTTTTCTACTTATAAAAATAGTTTGGCCTAAAGTCATCCTCTCACAGCATGCTGGGCTGAACATTGGAAGGATTCAAAGAATTCAGAAGGAAAGGCTAACTGGGGTAACCATTAACATATCAGTGAAGACAGGGATGGATAGGTGCTTTCTGGGCTCCTAGTAATCTCCTGGCCAGACTATTCTCTTTCTCATCCTCAATTGTCCTCCCCCTCATCTGATGAACTGGTTCAGTCTGGACCCAAAGAGATAACTCTGAAAGCTTTCTTCTTCATGCGAAATGCCAAAATTAACCCCACCACCACCCAAGAAATAGGTATCTCCTTGCACTGCTGCAGGTTACGTCTTAGGAAAATAATAAAGCCTCATAGGAAACGATAAGGGCCTATAAAACTGCCTGTAGCATGTGACCAAATCCATCTCTAAGTCAGGATGTAATATTTTATAAAGCTTACCCATATGGTAGAATTGTTTTTTTCTATGGCAACACTCAGGGTTAACAGAAGCTACTATATATCTTCTCCTCAGTTGTATCTTGCTGCAATCCTATCTTCATGCTTCAGTGAAACCTAAGGTATAAATTTAATAACTAAGCCTATGAGTCTCTAAATGCTATATTTACATCAAAGATTACCTCAGTGTTAAACTAATGAAACTAACAGGGACTATTACTTTGCTAGGTTAATGTTAATATTTACAGCCATATGATGGTGCTTTAAAATGTTTATTTTCTTATTCAATCAAATCTCCACCAGTCACCCATATAACAAATATCTACAAAGCTCTCTCGGGATGCGTACTCAGTTCCCTGGAGAATGGGAAATGAAATTGCAAATGGAGGAACAAGAGAATTAAGAAAGCATGAACTAAGCTGGACAGAGTAGCACACACCTTTAATCCCAGCATTCGGGAGGCAGAGGCAGATGGATTTCTGAGTTCAAGGCCAGCCTACTCTACAAAGAGAGTTACAGGACAGCCAGGGCTATACAGAGAAACCCTGTTTAGAGAATAAATAAATAAATAAATAAATAAATAGAAAGCATGAACGAATTTGAATTACAGGAGCTTTATAAACTTCCTGACAACGAGGCAGCTTAGACAAGGAGAATGGTGAAACCACAGAACTTCCGGACACTTCTGCCTAGCCCCTCCTTCTGAACCCGCCCAATATTCAGCAGCTTCCTGCAATTCTTCCAAGCCAACCTAGTTCAGGACCTTTTAATTAATTAGCTTCCCAATTCTTCACAGCAATTTTTGTTATTTTGGATTTTTGCTTGCTTGCTTACTTTAATTCGTTGATTGAGAGATTGATTATTTATTTATTTATTTATTTTGTTTGTTTGTTTGTTTTTCGAGACAGGATTTCTCTGTGTAGCCTTGGCTGTCCTGGAACTCACTTTGTAGACCAGGCCTGCCTCTGCCTCCCAAGGGCTGGGATTAAAGGCATGCACCACCACGCCCGGCTTGATTCTTCTATTTTGCCTTTTTATTAAACTCATCTAATCATGCAGGAGGCCCACCCTCGACATCAGGAACCACTCCTCCAACTCTGTTGCAGGCTGTCTCTCTCACAACTTCTCTGGATCTACTCTGCACAGCTTCCCCACAAGGTTGCTGCCAGACTAGACCAGAGCTAGATGTACTAGGACACTGCACCTGGGTTCTGCCACTTTTACAGAGTCAGACTGAAGAGAGAACATGCTAGGAACAGGTAAAGACAGAATGAGCAGGGGAAAGAGAAGGAGCCAGAAGATTAGAAAATATTTCTACATTTAATTTAAGACCGAGTGGAGCAATTCAGAGTCTGAGATAAGAACTCAGCTGGGAAAGGAGTTTGAGCTGGAAAAACTGAGTTGAAGCAGCCAGTTAAGCACTGAGAAGGAATAAGAAAGGGGAGCTTGCTGGGGGGGTGGCACATGCCTTTAATCCCTGAACTTGGGAGGCAGAGGCAGGTGGATTTCTGAGTTCAAAGCCACCCTGGTCTACAAAGTGAGTTCCAGGACATCCAGGGCTAGACATAGAAACCCTGTCTCGACAAAAACCAAAAAAAAAAAAAAAAAAAGAAAGAAAATGTCTGGTTTTCTCTGAGTATTTCAGTTTACCCTAGAGATGTGTAAGTCAGTCACACAGTTACACACTTACAGAGTACTTTTCCAAACAACAAGGAAGAGGAGCAGGGAAGACTGGAAGAAAATTATTCTGATCCACAGAATCCAGACAGTTGGACTTTTCCAACAAGAGGTCTGTGAAAAAAAAGCTCTGAGTGCAGGGTCTAAGAATTCCCACACCTGCAAGAAGTCCACAGTGCAGAACTCAACAAACCATGAATGTGCATGGGCTTTTCATGAAGCAAGGAGTCATTTGTCTTATGTAAATGAGCAATCATAATTACTCAAAAGGTACTGTCTAATTTTGTCTTAATCCATAGTAAGTTTTCCACTTATTAAAATATCTTGGCCTGAAAGCATCCTCTCACAGCATGCTGGGCTGAACCTTGGAAAGATTAAAAAAAAAATTCAGGAGGAATGGCTAACTGGGTGCCTGTTAACATATCAATGAAGTCATAGTTGAGTAGGTTCTTTCTTGGCTCCTGGTTATCTCTAGGCCTGCCCCTCTATCCTCCATCTCATCCTCAACTCCCCTCCCCCACTTGATGGCTTGGTTCAGCTGGGAACCAACCAGATATCTCTGAATGCTTTCTCTCTCAGACTGAAATGCAAAAAGTTAACCCACCACCAGCCCAAGAACCAGGTGTCTTCTTCCACTGCTGCAGGCTGCATGTCTTAGGAAAATAATAAAGCCTCATAGGAAACTACAATGGCCTATACAACCGCCTGTAGCATGTGACCAAATCCATCTCTTGGTCAGTATGCATTATTATATAAAACTTGCCCACATGATACAATTAGTTTTCCACTGGCTACACTCAGGGTTGACAGAACCAATTATATTTCTTGTCCTCAGTTGTACCTTGCAGCAATCCTGTCTTCATGTTATATTCAAAGCAAAGGTGTGAGATTAATTACTAAGCCTATGAAGACACATTTCTCAATGCTGTATTTACATCAAAGACTGCATATACCTCACTGTTAAACTAACGGAGACTAAAACTTTGCTAGGTTAATGTTAATATTTACAGACACATGACGGTACTTTATAACGAATATTTTCTAATTCAATCAAATCTCCTCCGGACCCCATATGACAAATATCTACAAAGCTCTCTCGGGATGCCTACTCAGTTCCCTGTAGAAAGGGAAATGAAATGGCAAATGGAGGATCAGGGGCGTTAAGAAAGCGTGAATGAGCCGGGCGTGGGGGCGCACGCCTTTAATCCCAGCACTCGGGAGGCAGAGGCAGGCGGATTTCTGAGTTCGAGGCCAGCCTGGTCTACAAAGTGAGTTCCAGGACAGCCAGGGCTATAAAGAGAAACCCTGTCTCGAAAAACCAAAAGGAAAAAAAAAAAAAAAAAGAAAGAAAGAAAGCATGAATGAATGTGAATTCGAGGAGCTTTAATAAGGCTTTTACAAAGACAGCCGTCCCGGTACACAAAATCCAGAGACGGCCAAGGATCTACGGGGTTATTTAAAAAAAAAAATTCTGGCAACCATAAAATTAATTACAACATCACCATGAACCCAATTCATAGGATCTCAAACTTCCTGATAATGGTAAGATATCCACAATACACGCCTGCCCTGCTCCAGCCCGTTTCCCAGCCCAACAGCTCCTCTGACCTGGAATGTGACAGGCCCAGCTGCTGAATGTCCTAGGAGGCCAGCACAGCAACTGCAGCCTAAGGAAGTTTTCAGGTTCCGCAAATACTAGGCACGAGTCTCCCTCCAGGACTTCCTGACCACAAGGCAGCGGAGATACAAGGAGAAGGCTGAGAAGGCGGAACTTCCGGACACTTCTGCCGAGCCCCTCCTTCTGGACCCGCCCAACATTCAGCAGATTCCTGCAATTCTTCTAAGCCTACCTACTTCGGGACCTTTTAATTAATTAGCTTATCAATTCTTCACAGCAATTTTTGTTGTTTTGGATTTTTGTTTGCTTGCTTGCTTGCTTGTTTACTTGCTTGCTTGCTCGCTTGCTTGCTTATACCTTTGCTTTTTATTTGTCTTTTTCTTAAACTCTTCTAATCGTGCAGGAATCCCACAATCCCCATCAGGAACCACTCCTCCAATTCTGTTGCAGGCTGCCTTCCACACAACTTCCCAGGATCTACTCTGCACAGCTTCCCCACAAGGTTGCTACCAGACTAGACCAGAACTGGATTTACTAGGACACTGAACCTCGGTTCTGAACCCTTACAATACAACTAATCCTGTCTAACTTCACATATTGTGAGTCTAACCCTCTGGGCTAAAAATGCCCACAATTAAGCAATCCCTCTGAATTCTGGTGCTCAGAACAGATACCCAAAACAAACGAAAATTAAGATAAAATGTCCTTGGCTCAAATGGCAAACCATATATATATCCTATAAGGAGCACAATTTATGTGATATCCAAGACAAAGAATTGAAAACCCACAGTCAAGATCAAGTCGATTAAAATTTGTAAACCATGTAAATCCACTCAGACCAGAACAAAATGAACCATGAACAAGGAAATGACACCAGATGCCTGAAGGAAATGAGGACAATATAAAATATGAAAATTGAGTGCAATAGGTGCTTAGAAATGCAAAAAAAAAAAAATCCTGAAGAGAAAAGGCCGTAAGGCAAATAAAAATGATACATAGAGAACCTGTGGGAGACAGATTATCAGACTTAAAGAAAAAATAGGGGAGGTGAATGCCTCAGTCAAAGAAAATGATGAATGAAAATGATGTTAGGTCAAGAAACAATATTATTTACTGCTTGAAGGGTGAGGCAATAAAGAGACACTCCTTTGGAAAACTATCTTGATCTTTGTCCAAAAAAAGAGGAAAGAAAGAAAGTAAAACGGGGGCCCAGGCAGTGGTGGCGCACACCTTTAATCTCAGCACTCAGGAGGCAGAGGCAGGCAGATTTCTGAGTTCGAGGCCATCCTGGTCTACAGAGTGAGTTCCAGGACAGCCAGGGCTACACAGAGAAACCCTGTCTCGAAAGAAAGAAAGAAAGAAAGAAAGAAAGAAAGAAAGAAAGAAAGAAAGAAAGAAAGAAAGAAAGAAAGAAAGAAAGAAAGAAAACTAGAACAAAATTACAATACATACGGCACTGTTTGTTCATAAATGGTTTCCTGATTGTTCACTGTAACACTCTATGTACACCCATGCATATCAGCATAAGATCAGGAAAGGAGACTCGAGATTTACCCAAGTCTCATTCCTAGTTATTGCTAGAAAGTCAACTCTTTTCATGATTATAATGAGTTCCAGGATTCTCATGTGACCTCTGAGTTTCAAAAGCTGTTCTGATGATTATGAGAGGTTAAAATGGATTCTAGCTCAATATGGAGGTGAGAGCTCAGATGTTGGGGTCCACTGCCCGCAGTGGACGGGGTTCCTGGAGGATTGGCCCAAAGCTGAAATGAAACTAAGGGAGTGGGGGAGAAAGAAGAACTCCGAGGCTACATGGTTGCTTCTGCTTAGAACGACTGTTTAATGGTGGACAAGCATTTGGGGAAAAAAGGAAGGGAAGCCTGCCCCCAGATTAAACATACTGCGGATTAATAATGCATCTGAGTTAAGTTAAGGAAAGAAATAAAAGCCTTTCCCTCAGAGCATTTAACTAAGTATGAGTCCAAAGTTGAATTCTCTACTTCATGTTCCCTGTGCCTTCCATCCTCTGTGTGTCTGTTCAGTTAGTTTAAATCTGTAACTCTCTGAAGGCTGCTTGTTTATCTCTCCCTTTCTGTTTGCCTTTAGTCTCCATATTTGTGTCTATCTGTGTAATCTGTTGTCTGTTTGTATCTCTCTGGCTGGCCTTAAGAGAGAGCTTTGGAGTGTTTCTAGAACATCAAGGGAACCATCACATAGGGAAAGAATGGGATAGTGAACAGTAATTTTTAACAGAGTTTTATAAAGCATTAGGTAACTGGCTCCAAGTAATCAAGAAAACAAACATTTATGAACATGACTTTTATCAACCAATAACCATAACTGTACATTCATTTTTGAAATGTGCTTTAAGCCTCTGTATTTCATGCTTTCAGCAAATGACATGCATGCACTTTCTGAGCAGAACTTGAAAAAGCACATAAATTACCATTGTATTGAAAGAGTAGTACGTAACCAAAGACAAAATGGAGTCCATTGTGTCAGGAGGGAAAGTGAACCTTTAAACTAACCGATGGCCCTAGCTACAGTACAAGCCTTTCCTGGAACAATCACAGAATAGCCCAACACCCTCTGAATGTCACAGCGACCTCAGTGGAAGGTCTCAACGCCCCAGGAGATTGCCTAAGGTAGCACATGACTTAACTGTTAGGTAGATTACCCCACCCTGTCTCTTAGAGTTAGCTATTACCTCAAGCTGCTACCTGGGCCTCTTGCTGATGTTTGAACTAGCCAATCATGTGAAACCGCACCAATTTCTCCAACCCCCTACCCCATTGCTATAAAAGCTTCTAATTCTCGACTCCCCTGTCTCCTGCGTGGGATACGGGGTCTTCCCAGAGCTCCGATTAAAAATCCTCTCGCATTTTGCATCAAGATGATCTCTCCTGATTCTTAGGGTGTATGAACAGCCCTTGTTTGGAGTAGGGGTATTTCTGGTTTGATCTTACAGTATCTATGCATCAAGTCAGGTTTTAAAAGTTGATATTAAGAGAAGTCCAAGCAAAATAATGTTAGTTTTTACATTGTTCTTTGAAAAGGATGCTAAACCCTCAAGTTAAGTAAACAGTAGGATCACAGTTTTAAATCTTAAATTTCTTCAAGTTGCCTTAACTCTGGTTGTGAGGTCCAGGGAAATTCCCCATCTATTAGAAGGTAAGATCTTTTATATAATACATTGTCATACTTTTATATATGTCATACTTTTATATAATACATTTATATAAATGTCATACATTTTATATATGTCATACTTTTATATAATACATTGCATGGACAAAAAAGGGCAGCAGATCTCAGTACCGATGATTATGAGCCATCATGTGGCTACCTGCTTGTCTTAGCTTTTATTTTAGTCCGCTTGCTTTTGTGAGGACCCTACTTCAAATGCCTGATGGAAAAAAGTGGTCCTCTGAACACCCATGGAGCCTGGCAGCTCAAGTCACTTCTCCAGTATTTAGATTGAAGAACAAATTTACGGTAGAGATATCTGGGTAAGGGAATCTATATATCAATCCTGATTTGTGCCAGAAAAACCAACAGAACAATTTGGGCCATATATAAAGTAATCATTTATTATATATTAAATATAAACCAAGTGATGGAACTTCATCAGGAAAATTCCCCAGAATTTGCCAGATGGAAGGGTTCAGTTACATATTCCAGAGGCTTATATAAAAAATGAATTAGGTCACCATATTTTCCCATTAGGCTTTCTTATTTCTACAGAACTACAAATCCCACCATTCCCAGGACTAACCTGGTTCCTGGTGATCTGAGCTATATAAGGTAATTTTAGGAAGTACATGTACAACTTCTCTACTTTGATTTCAGGAGGAAGATGAAGTGCCTACTGAGTGCTGTGAGTAGAGCTCAGGCAAGCTCAGAAGTAGCAAGCAACATGTTGAGCCCAGAGTGACTGCCCTCAATAGGGAGGAGCAAGCAGCTTAAGAGCTGGAGCTGGTGTATTGGGTCCTTCCTGGGTCTGTGTGGTAAGTGGAAGCCAGATGTGGTCTCCTAAGGGATGTTTTGTTTTGGTCTTTCCCTGGAATCAAAGGTAGGCTATGCAGGGCTGCATAGGCACAGAGCATTTGGTGCAGGTGGTTTTGTGGAAAATTCCTTGGTAGGATGCAAAATTTAGAGAGCCCTAGTATTTCTTACTATCTTCTACAAGTTGTGCCCTTAGCACTTAACATTTAGGAGTAAGATCCTTTTGTAGTTATTTTGGTGGAGGTTGCAAAAAGGTATCTCTTGAGTTGGGTAACACTTAAATAATAAGTGTGTTGTTCAAGAATACATTTGATTTGTAATGATTTTACAAATGTTTAGATAACAGTTGCTAAGTCCTTGTCAGCAGTTCCAGAGAGAGGAGATAGAACCTGGTTCTGCAGGGGCTAAAACCAGGGCCAACATGGGGCACAACAAATAGTGACAGCAAGTAGAATGTAGTAGAGGGAGGACTACCTATATACCACACAGATAAGTAATATGATAATCAGGCCTGGTAGAAATTAGAATGCTGACATACACATTGGTTTACCAGAATGGTCACAAAATTTGACTCCAACAAATAACAAATGAGACAGCCCTGATTTATATCCAGCCACTAGGACCATCACCATATCAAAAACCAGGCCTCTAAATAGCTGCTCAAGGGGGCAATACAGGGTCACACCCAACATTAGGCCTGCTGTGCCATAATGGTCCAATTTTTCCCCCTGAGAAAAATCATAGTCTGCCGCAAGAGCGAAAGGATGCTGTTGTCAACTCTTTGCAAAGGAAAAACACCATCCAGTTGAGGTCTAGCCTGATCAAACAAGGCTGTCCATAAGGCCCTCACATATGGAGAATGAAATACCTCATTTTCAACCAAGAGTATGCTTGGCTGAGCCAGTAGCAGCTTGGGGCATAGGCCTTAGGAGCACTCACTAAGGGCCCAATGTATTGACAATAAAATAGTGCTCTGCTGCAGGATATTTGATCACATAGGGAAACCAGAGTTTATGCTCTAGTGTGGCTCAGCCCTTAGCACATACCTTCAATCCTTCTGCCTGGATTATAGATTTGCCCTTTGTACACAAGGAATGTCAAGTTAGTTTGGAAAAGGAAGCACCCAAGTTTGAAAGTGATGTTTAATTTAGTGGTAGATATAGTGACAAATCAGAGAGAATGGGATATGCTCAACTGTCCAGAAAAGACAGAGGAAAGGAGAATTACTTCATAGAGAACAGTGCAGAGAAAGGGGCAGTTTTCCCAGGGAGTTTTCCAGAGACAGGTTGAACAGAGGACCAGGTAGACACAGGTAAAGACAGAACAAGGCAGAGAATGATAAGTCAATAGAAGATTGGAACATATTGCCAGAGTTTGTATGAGGCCAAGCCGAGTGATGGAAATCAAAGCTGAGAGAAGCCAATTTGAATTCCATCATTAGAGAGAAGTTTGAGCCTGAACAGCTGGGTTGAACCTTAGAAAGATTCAAACAAATTCAGGAGGAATGGATAACTGGGGTGCCTATTAACATATCAATGTAGACATTGTTGGCTTGGTGCTTTCTTGGCTCCTGATTCTCCTTTGGCCAGCCCCTCTATCCTCCTTTCTTATTCTCAATACCCCTCACTCATATCTCATGGCCTGCTTCAGTCTGAACCCAACCAGAGAACTCAGACTGCTTTCTCCCTCAGACTGAAATGCCAAAAATTATCCTCTAAGCACCACCAGCCCAAGAAACAGGTAACTTCTTGGAATGCTGCATGTTGTAAATCTTAGGAAAATAATAAAGCCTCATAGGAAATTACAATGCCCTATACAAACCCCTGTAGCATGTGACCAAAATCCATCTCTTACTCAGGATGTAATATTTAATAAAGCTTCCCCACATGGTAGAATTGGATTTTCTCTGGTGATTCTCTGGTTTAACAGAACCTACAATATAATATAACTTCTCCTCAGCCATACTTTGCACCAATCTTGTCTTTGTGCTACATCCACTCCAGTAGTGACCTGCCTGACAGGCTGGAAAATCTGGACACCGTCCCAAGGCAAAAAGCCCCCTGGAAACTTAGTCTCCTGGAATTGTGGCATCCTGTATAAAGAATGCTCCAATGTCCTTGCTTTAGTTGGTAAACAGATCTGTGTGCTTCCTTTCAGTATTGTTTTGTTAATACCTAAGCAAGATCGAGCTTTGCTTCCTGGCCTTTATCAATGCCCTGGGTGGTCCTTGAGCCAACCCTAGGCTTGGAATTCAGAAAGAATGTTGCCCATTCAGTGACATTCAGAATTACCTTTACTCTTGTAAGAGAGATAGTGAAATAAATCAGGCATTACTATCTACTACATAGAGTTAGAAATCCCAGGGAAAGCTTAGAATTCTTATTATAGTTACATATGGCAGACTACATTACTTATTAGTAGAAAGTCCCTCTACACTATTCACTTAGAACAAAAGCCAAGTCACTCCCATATACAGGAATTTACAATGCCTTAGGAAGTAGATTGGACTGTGGTTTTAGAGTATTGCATTATTCATGAGAAGGAACTCCTTAATTAGAACCATGACTTAAGTGTGAATGCCCTTGTCCTGGGAGTGTTAAGACCTCACATCTGGCTTCTAAAACTATAGCTGACCTTTCATTCAAACATCAGGTGTAACATTAATAACTAAGCCTATGAAGACAAATTCTGAATGGTGTATTTACATCAAAGCCTGCATATACCTTAGTGTATAATTAATCGAAAGTGTAACTTTACTCAGTAAATGTTAATATTTACAGCCATATGATGGTGCTTTATAAGCTACATTTTCTAATTCGGTGAAATCTGCAATGGTCCCTCATATGACTAATATCTACAAAGCTCTCTTGGAATGTCTATTCAGTCCCCTGTTAAAAGGGAAATGAAGTAGCAAACAGAGAAACAGGGCAGTTAAGAAACATGGGAGAATTTGAGTTCAAGGAGCTTTATTGAGGCTTTAGCAAAGAGAACTCCTGTGTACAAACTACAGATACTGTCAAGGATCTAAGAGGTTATTTAGAAAAATATTCTGGCAAGTATAAAATTAATTAAAGATCACCAAAACTCCCAGATTCATAGAATCTCAAACTTCCTAAAATGGTAAGATATCTACAACAGAATTGTGAGAGTGGCAGGAGAAACTGCACCCCGTTCCATACCCTGCTCTGCTCCTGCAAGTTTCCCAGTCCAACAGCTCCACTGAGCTGGAAGCTGAAAGGACCAGCTGCTGAATATGCTGGGAGTAAGGCACAGCAACTGCAGCTTCAGGAGGTACCTCAAATACTCTCCCAGTACAACTTCCTGAACACTAGGCATCTGAAATACACTGTCTTTTAAATATGAAAGACAAGCCCCCTTTTAAAAACTGTGAAACAGATATTTTACAATTTTCAAAACCTCAACTTTCAGAATAACTTGCTGATGGTGATGTTTGAATCTACCAATCCAGCATGATCATGCCATCTTTCTCCCCCCACCCACCCTTCCCCTATATGAACCTCTAGCTTCTGGGCCTCGTGGTCAACTCCTCTGTCTTCTGAGTGAGATACATGTCGTCCTGGAGCTCTGATTAAATGTGCCTTTTGCTTGTTGCATCAAGACAGTCTCTCGTGGTTCTTGGGGTGCAAGAACACCCATTTTTGGGGTAAGGGTCTTTTCAGTGGACCTTACATTGCTTCAGTTTAAAAATTGTCTTTTCTCTACTGGACATTTTCAAGTTCATTCTATGCTTCCTAATTACATACATGAAGGTAAGGATTAGTTTAATTTCTTAACAAAAGCTTGTTGCTTTTCCTATGAATCTAACTTAGCAAGATCTTACATTATAAATCACCATTTTCCTCAGAGAAACTGCTCCTGCACTCCTGCAAAGCTGTTAACTCAGCTTGGGTATTTAACCCCTGATGAGCCTATATCCTTGTGATTTAAAACAGACAAATGTTACACATGTCCTGTCTTTGGGAAAGTTTGCTTTTATTCCTGTATGTATGTACGCTTAATTCTCATTGTTATTTATGCCTTTGCCTAACCTGGAAAAACTTTCAAAGATATGATACAGTATTTGTTTTATTAGGTTTTTAATGCCAAGGGCTCAAAATCAGAAAATACCATTGTTTAAACTTAAAAGGCAGATTAAAATTGGTGTTTGACTCTTAGTTTCTCATATTCCACTGACATCCCCTATAATTCACAGGGACAGGCTATTGTAGAATGAGCTCATCAAACCTTAAAAGATATAGACATCTAAATTACAAAGTAAAATAATCGCCAGGCATGGTGGGGCACGCCTTTAATCCTAGCACTGAGGAGGCAGAGGCAAGTGGATTTCAGAGTTCAAGGCCAGCCTTGTCTACAAAGTGAGTTCCAGGACAACCAGGGCTATACAGAGAAACCCTGTCTCAAAAAACCAAAAAAACCTTCCAAACCAAAACCAAAAAAGCAACAAAGTAAAATTATCATTATTGATCTCCTTATAACACTTTATAGAACAATTAATAAGTCCTTTTTTTTTTTTTTTTTTTTTTTTTTTTTTTTGGTGTTTCGAGACAGAGTTTCTCTGTATAGCCTTGGCTGTCCTGGAACTCACTTTGTAGGTTGGCCTCGAACTCAGAAATCCCCCTGCCTCTGCCTCCCGAGTACTGGGATTAAAGGCGTGCGCCACCACCGCCCGGCAATAAGTCCATTTTTAAAACTTTTCTAGCCCCTAATAAAATAAAGACCTAATAACTGAATAATAAAAATGACTGATGTTTTTCTGAGAGAAGCTCTGTTTATATATTTACAGGACTCTGAAAAGAATTTGTATGTATATGAAGAACAACTTGTCCTCAAGGAGCTATAGTAGAGGGAGATATTATATATATATATATGGAGATTAAAATCACAACGTAGCCGGGCATGGTGGCGCATGCCTTTAATCCCAGCACTCGGGAGGCAGAGGCAGGCGGATTTCTGAGTTCGAGGCCAGCCTGGTCTACAAAGTGAGTTCCAGGACAGCCAGGGTTATACAGAGAAACCCTGTCTCGAAAAACCAAAAAAAAAAAAAAAAAAAAAAAAAAAAAAAAAAAAAAAAAAAAAAAAAAAAAAAAAAAAAATCACAACGTAATATGCAGCTATAACCTATACATCAAAATCATGATAAAGTAAAGCTTAAAGTATGAAATAAAAATAGAAGCAGAAAAAAAACTCACATGCTCTTCCAATCTTATATCTACACATGTAGGCTGCACTCGCCTTGCAGAGCCACCTCTCAGATGAGATCATGCTTCCATCCCACCTCAGTGTCCTCTCTGAGCTCTGGGCTAAAGGTCCCTTTTGTGTGTGTGTGCATGCACAGCAGTCTCCTTCCTCTGTGGTGGCTAGCTGGTAGCCTGAGGCTCCTGGCCTACTTGCTTATGCAATGGCTGTTGGCTGACAGCACAGATCTCCTGCCCAGGCATCTGCTGTGTGAATGATGGGGTTGCTCTTGTTCTCTGTGTCAGAAAGCACCTCTGAGTAATAACTTAGTAAAATCATTTTCTTTTTCTGCTTCCCTATCTCTGACTCATTTGCACTTTGTAAGTCATCCATCTCTTTTGGGTTAAAAGGAAAATGGAGAAACATGGGGAGGAGGAGAAGGAGGAGGAAGGAGAGGAAGAAGAAGAGGAAGAGGTTGTAGGCAAGGAGCAAGGACCCTGTGTACCACCTTCTCATATTCCAGAGTGGGAGTTAGAGTAGCAGTCACCAGCATTTCCAGTCTGGGGACACTAAGGTGGAGAGTATCTCTGTAAGCAGTGCAGACTTGCAAATTGAAGCAGACCTCTTGCTCCAGAACCAAAGTGACTATAGGAGGATACCAAGGTGTGGGAGGTGGAGGTGTGGGTGGTAGAGACATGGGAGATATAGGAATGGAAGTTGTGGAAGGTTTTGGTATGGGAGGTGTAGGTATGGGAGCTGTGGGAGGTGGAGGTGTGTTCCTTCTGGGGTGGCTGAAATTGCATCTTAAAGGACAGCTGCCTACTCTGTCATGTCCTACCGTCTTGTCTGATTTAAGGATAGTGGCATTTGTTGCTCCAGAATGGAGCATCAGAGAAGTTTAGAGATGGAGGTTCTAGCCAGTCATGCCAGCTCCCTACTTGAGAGAGAGTGATATGAACACCTGCCCTCCAGTTCACACAATAACACATGTGTTAGTCAGGGTTCTTTAGGAGAGGATCTGAGACAGAATACATATTATAAGGAAGACTAGTTGCATTGATTTCCATGATATGGACACAGTAGTTCCTCTATCCATGATGCTGGATGCCTTAGCAGTTCCAATCTGGTGTTGAAGGCCTTGGGCATTCCTGGAGTCTCTGGACTTCAGCCCATATTAAAAGGCTGAAGAAACTGAGCTTCTCAAAGAAATGGGATAGGCACACTCACCAGAAAAGGATGAAGGTAGGCCAAAAAAAAAAAAGGAAAAAAAAAAGAGCAGTATATTTGCCTTGTGTGGCTCTCCTCCCTCGACCAGCAAGAAAGTCACGTCACCACCGCCACCACCCCGATCTTCTCAGTCAGCTTTATTCAGGGGCACCTTGATAGTTGATTCCCAGGACCCAGGACAGCAGCAGAGCTGCTGCTTTTATACTTTCCCAGGGAAGGGGGGGGGGGTGTCGTAGTGGATGCAGATTGGTGCACCAAGCCACAGCCATTAGCATATTGCTCATTCATTGGTGTCACAAGCCACACCTCAATATCATATTGCCCGTTTGGGAGGGGCTATTGCTTGAGGAGAGCCTGAAGAGAGAGCCCGGGTTTTCCCGAGCAACTGCAGTTCTGGAGCAACTGCCATTCTGGAGCAACTGCCATTCCAGAGCAACTGCCGCTTCCTACAGCCTTGAACTTCTGTCTGCTCTGGGAATCTTCATCCACCCTAGAAACACTGCCACAGACCCACACAGAGATGTGTCNCAGGTAATTCCAGGTCCAATCAACTAGACTATCAGAATTAGCCTTCTTGCTGTTCTGAGCTCCCTGCAAGTCCAGAAGTGAGGCCCTGGCATGTAGCCTTTAGGAGTCCTCACTGGCCCTGGGGTGGGTTTCCTATGCTGAAGCTATGTTTGAGTCACTGCACTCTGCCAAGTAACCCCACAGACTCCTTGATCCACAGAGTCGTACCTGAGTGGGAGGGTGTCTTTGGTCTGTTGGTGGTACTCTCTCTGGGCTGTCTAGACATTGTTCACCACGCCCCGGGAGTCACCCATTAGCAGAGGTGACTTCATGCCACTGGAGAGGGATATAAGCCATTCATTTCCAATGAATGGCCTTCAAATTTGTTTAGACAAAGTTATCTGTATGTTAAAATTCAGATCCATGCAAATTTGGATGATTTGGGGGGAGGGAACTTTTTCTTTTACCATGTAGAGTGGTGAAAGTTGGGAGTCTGGAAGGTTCACTGAGAGGCAGGTATCCTTCCCAACACCCCCTGCCATGAACTTGTCTCTTCTGCCTTAAGGAGTGGATTCCATCATAAAGGAAACGTCTTATTAAAATTAACCTTATTTTTAAAGGAGAGCAAGATCACTATAAAGGTGGGTCATGAAAAGTTACAACAACCTGTGCAAGACCAGTGATATGTTTGTCTGGCACAGACCCTGCCCCCAGTGTCTGGACTCCAGACTGGGCTTATGTTAAGCTTGGTCCCTATAAGGCCTTTAAACCCTCTTATGATCTATGCAGGCTTTTTAGGCCAGCCTCAGACTTCCATGAACTTCTCATTTTAATACTTAGATCATTGAGGCCTGGGCCTAGAGATAATGAATAATGCCCATGTGTGGCATTATTCCCAATAGACTGGGTGACCAACCCCATGACCATTATCTGAAATACACTCACTTGAGCACTTGAGATCCCCCACCTCTGTGTGTAACATATGCACACCTGCAGCTATGTGTGGCTGAGGGAGGCCAGAGGCTGATGTCAGATGCCTTTCCCTATCACTGTCCTTCTTATGTGACATGGTCCCTCTGTGAATCTGGAGATAGTTCAGATAGTTGTTTAATAAGCTGCAGGGATTCCCATTGCTGTGGAGCCAGGTGCACCCATCACACACAGCTATTTTCCTCAGGACCTTGTGCTTGTAGAGCAGTGGTGTTACCTATTGAGCTATCTCTCCTTCCAGTATTAGAGACCACAGGTGACATTACCAACCATCTCTACATTTGTTTAATTAAAAAATGTTACATGAGCCATGCATAAGTACATGGATTTAAAATATCATCATGATATTTTAAATATCGCCTGCCTTCAGTCTTCTTTATTTTTTTTAGACAGGGTTTCTCTGTATAGCCCTGGCTGTCCTGAAATTCACTTTGGAGACTTTGGAGACCAGGCTGGTCTTGAACTCAGAAATCCAGCTGCTTCTGCCTCCCAAGTGCTGGGATTAAAGGTTTGTGCCACCATACCCGGCTCCTTTTTTTTTTTTTTTTGGCTTAAGTCTTTTTAATGTTAATTTTTAAATTTATATGTGTCTTAGGGATGCCAGCCCTCAGGTCTGTGGTGGTTATCTCAGTAACTACCTCATCACTCACTCCCAGCACTGCCTAGCATGAATGATACCCTGGGAACCAAACCACCTCTGCAGAAAGAAAAAGAAGGAAAACAGCTGGCACACTCCTCCATACCCCACTCCATTCAGTTCCACCAGGCTGAGGAGAATACAGTTACTAACTCATCCATTCCTACCCCAGGTCTCCTGTTTCTTCTGACTTCCTGATCTTTCTAATGTTTTAGTTCTGGCATGGCACTATTTGCCTTCAATCCCAGCATTCACTCTGCCATTCTGGCTGGCCTGGAGCTCACGATCAGATCAGGCTAGCCACAAACCCACAGCAAGTGCTTCTCTAGAGAGGGAGCTCTTGCTTTGCTCTGCTTGACCTTGACATTGGAGCAGGCACGTTTGTGTTGGCAGCTGCCTGTGTGTGTTGGTCCTCACTATAAAGTAACCCTCACTGGGTGCGGGCTCACAACCACACTGGTGGCAGAGGCACTGTGAGCAGAGCTCACGAAGTTTGGAGTGCATTTGGAGTTGATGCTTGGGTTCTACCCAGGTGTTCTGAGAGCCCAGCACCTAGTAGCTTTCCTTCTGCACAGAAGGTGGAAGATTGCCTGTAGCACACAGCTATGAGAAGTTAAGGACCTTTGACACTCTGCTTGCTAGAAGACCACAAGGTGTGAAGTGGACAGAATTTATACATGGAGACAGTACTAAGTCTGAGAGTGTGCCTTTTTCTTTACTTTTTATTTTTTTAAAAAAAGATTTGGGGCTGGTGAGATGGCTCAGCGGGTAAGAGCACCCAACTGCTCTTCCGAAGGTGATAAGTTCAAATCCCAGCATCCACATGGTGGCTCACAACCATCCGTAACGAGATCTGGCACCCTCTTCTGGAGTGTCTGAAGACAGCTACAGTGTACTTACATATAATAAATAAAATAAATCTTAAAAAAAAAGAATTATTTATTTATTTTTATGTATATGAGTACACTGTTGCTGTCTTCAGACACAACAGAAGAGGGCATCGGATATCATTACAGATAATGGAATTAAAATCAGGACTTCTGGAAGAGCAGTCAGTGCTCTTAACTGCTGAGCTATCTCTCTAGCCCAGTGTCTTTTTTATTTTTACATTTTATACTTAAGGTTATTATTGGTATGCATGTGTGCAAGTGCATGTGAGTACGCACTCCAGTGTGCATGTGGAGGTCATAGGATAGCTTGCTGGGGTTGGTCCCCTTCTCCACTGAGAGTTCCTGGGCTGAGACTCAGGCTGTCAGGCTTGGCAGCAAGTGCTTTTATCTGCTAAATGATGTTGGTGGCCTGAGAATGTGTCTTCTTTTTAAAGTTTTTTTTTTTTATTATTATTAGTATTTTAAATTATGTCTCTGTGTGTGCATGTGGGTATGTGTTGGGACAGAAAATGCTTCGAACTAAACTTGGGTCCTCTGCAAAAGTAATACCGGATCCTTATGGCAGAGCCATCTCCAGCCCCAAGACTGCACCTTCTGCATTTCCAGTTTGGATCTCTGCAGACTTCCTTCTGTCAGCTTTCTGTTGCTGTGAAAAGTGTGTGAGAAAATCACCCTAAATAAGGAAAGGTGCGCTGGCATATAGGTTGGCAGTCCGCAGTCCATTGGCTCTTGTTTCTTGGCCTTGCTGAGTATATCACTGCCTGGGGCATGTCCTGCAGAGGCTATGAAACAAATGGATTTAACAGATATCTACAGAATATTTCATCCTAAAACAAAAGGATATACCTTTTTCTCAGCACCTCATGTCACCTTCTCCAAAATTGGCCCCAAAAAAGGCCTCAACAGATTCAAAAATATTGAAATTGTCCCATGCATCCTATCAGATCACCATGGACTAAGGCTGTTCTTCAATAACAACATAATTAGCAGAAAACCAACATTCACATGGAAACTGAACAACATTCTACTCAATGATACCTTGGTCAAGGAAGAAATAAAGAAAGAAAT
>LR751895.1:87688-98398 GCA_902729485.2 Mus minutoides
AGGGTGAAATCAACCATGTGGAAACAAAGAACTATTCAAAGAATCAATCAAACAAGGAGCTGGTTCTTTGAGAAAGACAACAAGATAGATAAACCCTTAGCCAGACTCACTAGAGGGAACAGGTATAACATTCTAATTAACAAAATCAGAAATGAAAAGGGAGACATAACAACAGATCCTGAGGAAATTCAAAACACCATTAGATCCTTCTACAAAAGGTTATATTAAAAATAAATTGGAAAATCTAGATAAAATGGGTAAATTTCTAGACAGATACCAAATTCCAAAGTTAAACTAGGATCAGATTAATGACCTAAACAGTCCTATATCCCCTAAAGAAATAGAAGCAGTCATTAATAGTCTCCCAACCAAAAAAAGCCCAGGACAAGATGGGTTTAGTGCAGAGTTCTTTCAGACCTTCAAAAAAGACCTAATTCCAGTTCTTCTCTAAGTATTCAACAAAATAGAATCTGAAGGTACACTACCCAATTCATTCTATGAAGCCACAATTACTCTGATACCTAAACCACATAAAGATAAAACAAAGATAGAGAACTTCAGACCAATTTCCCTTATGAATATCGATGCAAAAATACTCAACAAAATTCTCGCCGGGCATGGTGGCGCACACCTTTCATCCAAGCACTCAGGAGGCAGAGGCAGGCGGATTTCTGAGTTCGAGGCCAGTCTGGTCTACAAAGTGAGTTCCAGGACAGCCAGGGCTATACAGAGAAACCCTGTCTCGACAAAAATAAAAATAAAAATAAAAATAAATTAACAAAAAATATTCTCGCTAACCAAATCCAAGAACACATCAAAACGATCATCCATCATGACGAAGTAGACTTCATCCCAGGAATGCAGGGATGGTTTAATATATGGAAATCCATCAATGTAATACACTATATAAACAAACTCAAAGATAAAAACCACAGGATCATCTCCTTAGATGCTGAGAAACCATTTGACAAAATCCAACATCCATTCATGATAAAAGTCTTGGAAAAATCAGGAATTCAAGGCCCATACCTAAACATAATAAAAGCAATATACAGCAAACCAGTGGCCAACATCAAAGTAAATGGAGAGAAACTGGAAGCAATCCCACTAAAATGAGGTACCAGACAAGGCTGCCCACTTTCTCCCTACCTAGTCAATATAGTACTTGAAGTCCTAGCCAGAGCAATTCGACAACAAAAGGAGGTCAAGGGGATACAAATTGGAAAGGAAGAACTCAAATTATCGCTATTTGCAGATGACATAATAGTATATATAAGTGACCCGAAAACTCCACCAGAGAACTCCTAAACCGGATAAACAGCTTCAGTGCATTAGCTGGATATAGAATTAACTCAAACAAATGGATGGCCTTTCTCTATACAAAAGATAAATGGGCCGAGAAAGAGATTAGGAAAAAAACACCCTTCACAATAGTCACTAACAATATAAAATATCTTGGTGTGACTCTAACAAAGGAAGTGAAAGATTTGTATGATAAAAACTTCAAGTCTCTGAAGAAAGAAACTGAGGAAGATCTCAGAAGATGGAAGGATCTCCCATGCTCATGGATTGGCAGAATCAATATAGTAAAAATGGCTATCATGCCTAAAGCTATCTACAGATTCAATGCAATCCCCATCAAAATTGCAACTCAATTCTTCCAGGATCTAGAAAATACAATTTGCAAGTTCATCTGGAATAACAAAAAACCTAGACTAGCAAAAACTGTTCTCAACAATAAAAGAAGCTCTGGTGGAATCACCATGCCTGACCTCAAGCTGTACTACAAAGAATTGTAATAAAAACTACAAGGTACTTGTATAGCAACAGACAGGTAGATCAATGGAATAGGATCGAAGACCCAGAAATGAATCCACACACCTATGGTCACCTGATCTTTGACAAGGGAGCTAAAACTATCCAGTGGAAAAAAGACAGCATTTTCAACAAAAGGTGCTGGCACAACTGGTAGTTATCATGTAGAGGACTGGGAATTGATCCATACTTATCTCCTTGTACTAAGGTCAAGTCTAAGTGGTTTAAGGATCTCCACATGAAACCAGAGTCACTGAAACTTATAGAGGAGAAAGTGGGGAAAAGCCTCGAAGATATGGGCACTGGGGAAAAATTCCTGAATAGAACAGCAAAGGCTTGTGCTGTAAGATCAAGAATTGACAAATGGGACCTCATAAAGTTGCAAAGCTTTTTTAAGGCAAAAGATACTGTCAACAAGACAAAAGGGCCACCAACAGATTGGGAAAGGATTTTTACCAATCCTAAATCAGATAGGGGACTGATATCCAATATATATAAAGAACTCAAGAAGGTGGACACCAGAAAATCAAATATCCCCATTAAAATGTGGGGCACAGACTTAAACAAAGAATTCTCAACTGAGGAATACCGAATGGCTGAGAAGCATCTGAAAAAAATGTTCAAAATCCTTAATCATCAGGGAAATGCAAATCAAAACAACCCTGAGATTCTACCTCACACCAGTAAGAATGCTAAGATCAAAATTTCAGGTGACAGGAAATGCTGCTGTGGATGTGGAGAAAGAGGAACACTCCTCCATTTTTGGTGGGACTGCAAGCTTGTTCAACCACTCTGGAAAGCAGTCCGGTGGTTCCACAGAAAATTGGACATAGTACTACTGGAAGATCCCACAATACCTCTCCTGGGCATATATCCAGAAGATGTTCCATCTGGTAATAAGGACACATGTTCCACTATTTTCATAGCAGCCTTATTCATAATAGCCCGAAGCTTGAAAGAACCCAGATGTCTCTCAACAGAGGAATGGATACAGAAAATGTGGTACATTTACAGAATGGAGTATTACTCAGGTATTAAAAACAATGAACATATGAAATTCCTAGGCAAATGGATGGATCTGGAGGGTATCATCCTGAGTGAGGTAACCCAGTCACAAAAGAACGCACATAACATGTACTCACTGATTAGTGGATATTAGCCCAGAATTCTAGACTACCCAAGATACAATGTACTAAACACTTGAAACTCAAGAAGAATGAAGATCAAAATGTGGACACTTTGCCCCTTGCTAGAATTAAGAACAAAGCACACATTGAAGGAGTTACAGAGATCAAGTGTGGAGCTGAATCAAAAGGATGGACCAACCAGTGACTGCTGCAGCTGGGGATCCATCCCATAATCAGCCACCAAACATAGACACTATTGCATACGCCAGCAAGATAGTGCTGAAAGGGTCCTGATATAGCTGTGTTATGGGAGGCTATGCCAGTGCCTGGCAAAAACAGAAGTGGATGCTCATAGTCAGCTATTATATGGAACACAGGACTCCCAAGGAAGGAGCTACAGAAAGTACCCAAGGAGCTGAAGGGGTCTTCAATCCTATAGATGGAAGAATAACATGAACTAACTAGTACCCCCAGAGTTCATGTCTCTACCTGCATATGTAGAAGAAGATGGCCTAGTTGGCCATCATTGGGAAGAGAGGCCCTTTGGTCATGCTAACTTTATATGCCTCAGTACAGGGGAATGGCAGGGCCAATATGTGGGAGTGGGTGGGTAGGGGAACAGGGTGGGGCATGGGGAGGGTTTAGGGGACTTTCGGGATAACATGTGAAATGTAAATGAAGAAAATATCTAATAAAAATTGGAAAAAAAATAAACACACACACACACACACACACACACACACACACACACAAAGACTATAGCACAGCCAGGCGTGATGGTGCACGCCTTAATCCCAGCACATGGAAGGCAGAGGCAGGCGGATTTCTGAGTTCGAGGCCAGCCTGGTCTACAAAGTGAGATCCAGGACAGTCAGGGATATACAGAGAAACCCTGTCTCGAAAAACCAAAAAAAAAAAAAAAAAAAAAAAAAAAAAAAAAAAAAAAAAAAAAAAAGTTGTTTTGGGCTGGGGAATTGTTCTGTTGGTAAAGAACCTGGCAAAACCTGACTTCCTGAGGTTTGGATTCCCAGAACCTACATAAAAGGCTGGAGGGACGGCCCACTGGTTAAGAGCACCTGTTGCTCCTGGAGAGAACATATCTAGGCTATCAATAAACAACCTAAAGGAGAGGTTGACAATTTAGCTCTATATCACGGAGCTCCTGCTGATATGACACCAAGAGCCTTACCATTAAGGTGGTTTATTGTCCCACCCATTTGGGTTGATCAGTGGTGTATGACAAAACAAAAACCAACAGGAAATAGAACAGCTAGTCCAGGAGCAGTTGCAAGCTCAGCCTATAGAGGAGTCAACCAGTACTGGGATTCTCAGGCAGTTGTCATTTTAAAAAAACATGGAAAATGGATGTTGTTGACAGATCTCAGATCAAATACAAAGATTATTCAGTTAATGGACTGCTTACAGCCTGGAATCCCATTGCCTTCTTTGTTGCCTAAGGAATGGCCTATAATAGTGATTAATCTAAAAGATTGCTTTTTCACAATTCCTCCACATAAATGTGATAAGGAAAAGTTTGCTTTCTCAGTACCTACCTTTAATACAGGTAGCCCAATAAAAAGATATCATTGTAATATCCTGCCACAAGGAATGTTAAATAACCCTACATGTGTCAATATTTTGTACAACAGCCATTATAGATGATTTGCAAACAATTTGCCCAATACATTATCTGTCATTATATAGATGACATTCTATTGGCTGATTCAGATATAAATATCCTGGAAAGAACATTTGATGAAGATGAAAAAAAGAAAGAAAGAAACTTACCTTGCTGGGGATTTCAAATTGCCCCTGAAATATACAAAAAGTGGATTCTATTAATTATCTAGGATATAAAATAAGTCTGCAAAAGGTTAGGCCACTAAAGGTGCAAATCAGGAAAGACCAATGAAGGACTCTTAATGTTTTCAGAAGTTATTGGGAGATACTAACTGCCTGTGGTCTACAATTGGTTTGGCTACTCAAGTGCTAAGCAATTTATTTCAAACTTTACCAGGTGATAAAGATATAAATAGCTTGAGGAAATTACCAGCCAAGGCTGAGAAGGACATAGCTCTGGTAAAAAAAGGAAGTTGCAGGATACACAACTAGTTCGTATTGTTCCAAAATGGCCTGCATATGAGTTATCTTACCTTAACTCATTCCCCTACAGGAATTCTCATGCAGAAGGAAGATTACATATTAGGGAGTTGACATTTTTAGCACATAAACATAGTAAGAAATTAAAAACCTACATGGAGATGGTCTCTGAATTGTTACTAAAAAGACAAAAGGAACTTCAAAAATTAGTTGGAATGGATCCAGTTGAAATCGTAGTACCTTTTATTAATGCAGAAATTGACTCATTATAGACACAACATGAATGTTGATAAAAAGCATGCAGTAATTTCTTGGAGAAATTAATAACAGATACCCTAAAAGCAAGTGACTTCAGTTCCTAAAATCAACTACTTGGATTTTCACTCATATACTAAAGGGAATTCCAATATCTGTAGATGCTACATTTTAGACTAAGGCTAATAAATCAGGAAAGGCAGAAGATTTAAGTAAGGTGGCTGAGAGTCCCTAGAAATCAGTTCAAAAATCTTAATTATGTGCAATACTCATGATGTCCTCAGATTTTCAAGGGTATTAATATAGTAACTGACTCTCAATATACAGAAAGGGTTGTTTTACACAGAGAGACTGCTGATGATATTTGGGATGATTCGGAATTGACTTCACTATTAATTCAACTACAATACATAATCAGAAATAAGCGTAATTGACAATATATAACACATATAAGATCCCATACAGATTTGCCAGGCTTTTTAGCACAGGGTAATAATGAAATTGACCAGTTATTGATAGGAAGTGTACTAAAGGCTTCGAATTTCAAACAAACCACATTAACAGCAAAGCTTTAAAGAAAGACTAATATATCACAAGAAAAAGCTATCAACTGTCCTGATGTCTCTTTCATATAGTATTAGAAGTTCTAGTTCAAGCAGTAAGGCAACTAAAAGAAATCAAGGGGATATAATTTGGAAACAAAGAAATGGTGTTTTTTCTATTTTCAGATCATATCATGGTATGTATAAGTGAGCCAAACAATTCTACCAAAATGTTACATTGATAAACATTGTAGCAAAGTGTCTGCAAGCACAATTGACTTGAAGAAGCCATTAGTTCTGCTCCACAAATGGTGATAAACAAGTTGAAAAAGAAGTTGGGGAAACAGAACACTTTATATTAGCCACAAACAAAATAAAATACATTCATTTTCTTCTAACTCAGCAAGTGGAAAACGGAATGACAAGAAATTCAAGATTCTGTAGAAAGAAACAGGAAGATATCAGAAGGTGGAAAGATCTCCCTTGCTCATGTATCAATGGGATAAGCATATGAATATTTCCATCTTACTAAAAAGCAATCAAGAGATTCAGTGCAATTCCCATCAAATTTCTAGCACAATTCTTCACAGATCTTGAAAGAAAAATTCTCATCTTCATATGGAAAAGCAAAAAAACACAGGATAGATAAAATATTCCTGAACAACAACTCAAAGAACTTCTGGAGGTATCAATATCTGTAACTTTAAGCTGTACAGCAGAAAAAAAATAATAAAAATTTGCATGGAACTTGTATAGAATTAGATAGGTGGATCTGAAAGACCCCAAAGTGTTTCCCCCTGAAATGTACAGCCTTTGAATGCTCCCCAAGGCCTGTTTCCCAATCTCTGAGAATGCAGCCAGTGAGAAGCTCTTTGTTAGCAAGAAGACCTAGCCTGACTGTCTGTGTCAGAGACCCAGAGATAACTCCAAGATAGAGTTATTCCTATAATGCACTTAAAGACAATTTTCTTATGGGAACCTGAACTTNCTTTAGGAACACTTATAATGAAGCAATATTAGGGAAAAAGCACACAGATCTATTTACTAACTAAATCAAGGACCTTGGAGCATTCTTTATACAGGATGCCACAATTCCAGGAGACTAAAGTCCCAGGTTTTTTGCTCTGGGACCGCGCCTAGACTTTCCAGCCTGTCACGCGGGTTGCTACTGGAGTGGATGTAGCACTTTATGTAGAAAATGCATATAGATCCATATTTATCACCCTGCATATCACTTAAGTCCATATGAATCCAAGACCTCATTATAAATCTATACACAATTTATCTAATAGTACAAAAAGTGGGGAATGGCCTTGAACTTGTTGGAATAGAAAACAACTTCCAAAACAGGGCACCCATGGCTCTGACACTAAGGTCAAGAATTAATAAATGGAACCTCATAAATTTGAAACCCTTCTGTAAGTCAAAAGACACCATCTTCAGAATACCTATAAATTAGACAAAGATCTTCACGAGTTCTACAATGAATAGACAAGAATTCCTGCTTCTAAGTGGAATGAGGGGAGATTTGAGTGAGGGGTTACTGGGAGAAGAGGAAGGGCTGATATTGGGATCTAATATGAATAAATAACTTCAGTTAAAAAGATACATATGAATAGGAAGATATTCATTTACATGGAAAACAAAAAATAGAAACACAAAATGTGAATATGCATATACTGCTTGCATCTTGAAATGAGGATTATCTAAAGAATTCTCCAAATATTTCAGACCAAAAAAAAAAATTAGAAAGATGAATTGTCCCACTTTTACAATAAATTACAACAAATAGCGTTTAGTATGTTTATTAACATGCATAGGGATATGAATAAAATGGTGATCTCATTCATATGCACAGTTCAGTAAATTATAAACTCCCTAATATTCTTATATAGAAAGTCAATTACATGGTCATTAGGAATATCTTGAAAATAATCTTGAATAGGAAAATATTTTTTCCATAAACTTTGAATGATTTCTTTTTTAATTTTAGCTGAGGTATACACTCTGTATCTGTTGCTATCTGGACACAGATAAAGGCATAAGATGTCCCAAACTGGCATTGAGGGTGATTGTCAGCCACAATGTGGGTTGGGTATTAAACCACTTTTCTTTTTAAAAGAAAGCAACTTTATTAACTGGGACATCATCACAACAGCCCCCAAGGGAATGTGCCCATTTCAATCTTAGTCTTCTGATGCCTGATCATCCCTTTCTCAAAACCTGAAAAATACCAGGTACTTTGCTATAGTCTCCTTTCACTGCACCTCCCAAAGTTCTTACTCAAATAAACAAATCAAAACCAATCAACAAGCCTGGCAGTGCTGGCACCGGGTGTGGTGGAGCATGCCTTTAATCCCAGCACTTGGGAGGCAGAGAAAGGCAGATTTCTGAATTTGAGGCCAGCCTGGTCTACTATGTGAGTTCCAGGACAGCTAAGGCTATACAGAGAAACCCTGTCTCAAAAAACAAAACAAAAAAACCCCAACCAAACAAAAAAGAATCAACAGCTCAACACCTTAGTGATGTTTGCATGGGAACAATGCACTTCTTTGGATAAAGACAAAAGACAGAATTTTTCTCAGTTACCAGATGAGTGTTATTTAAAAATTGATATCTATTGTTATATTAATCTATAATGCATTTTCAAACTATAGAACATTGTGACCTATTATCATCACAAAGGATCATACATAGAATTTTTTTTTCAGAATCTAAGGTATAACATTAATAAATCAGTATATGAGGACAAATTAATAAATGCTGTATTTATATCAGAGAGTTCATATATTTCAGGTACAAAATTAATAGACTGTTTTGTTGCTTAATACATATTTATATAATGATAAATCTAAAGATAGCTAAAACTTTAAAAATTATTGCTAAAATATTGTTTAAGATTCAATCAAAACTTCAGTGGTCTTTATGGGGCTAATATATAAAAAGCTCCCAGTAGTTGTATAATGTCCAATGGCAAAGATCTTGACGAGCACAGTGGATTAAATAACAGAGTTAAAAACAATGGATGGGGGCTGGTGAGATGGGTCAGCGGGTAAGAGCACCGGACTGCTCTTCCTAAAGTGATGAGTTCAAATCCCAGCAACCACATGGTGGCTTACAATCACCTGCAATGAGATGTGAAGAGAGCAGGGACTGAGCAAGTGGGACCGACCAACAGTGTTTCTAACTTTTTTAATGCTAAGCACTGACATAGAATTCAAATTATTTTTAGGTGGGCAGACTACCCAGCAGTTCAATGAATGATATCTCAGTTTTAAGACAATTGAGGCACTGGGCGTGGTGACGCAAGCCTTTAATCCCAGCACTCAGGAGGCAGAGGCAGGTGGATTTCTGAGTTCGAGGCCACCCTAGTCTACAAAGTGAGTTCCAGGACAGCCAGGGCTATACAGAGAAACCCTGTCTTGAAGAACCGAAAAAAAAAAAACCAAAAAACAAAAAAAATCCACAATTGGAAATATGGGTTTTCCTATACTTTTAAGCAACCAATGAGACAGGGTCATTTCATCCCAAAGGGATTGTTACCCACGAGTTGAAAATCATTACTATTAACTTTATGATACAGGTTTGTAAAAATATTCATGACTTCCACATATGTTTATGTGAGGCAGTTTTGGGGAAGATGCAATATATACTCATCTGAGTATCCCAAGGGCAAACTGAAAACAACCAAAGCAAACTTGTTGAATCTTTTAGCTTTACTGGAGTTAGTTACAGGCCAATAGGAAAGGAGTTGTTGACCAGATCACAAGAGACTCATAGTCAGTTGTTATCCTATAATGTGAAACAAACATTTGAGAAGAATTATGATTACTGGATACTCAAAGCATGCTTCACATCTGTAAGCATACTTATAGAATGAAGAATATGCTGTCTGGGTGGCTGAGTTTTACAGATACTCTTTTAAGTATAATTTTTCTGAATTGGTTCATTTGAATTAAATATACAGAATGTTACCAGTTTTATTAGATATTTTGAGGATGGAATTAAAGACCTTAAAAAGTTTCCTTTTGAAATGGATAATTTCTGTCTCATTGAATGTGTTATACAATTCTATCTTTTTTTTCAATTTTTTATTAGTTATTTTATAATTACAATAGTATCTTCTGACTTCCCCACTTGTCTTCATCTTGTAACATTTGAGGGTGAATAAGTAAAAAGGTGCCATGAAAAGCTTTCTACATTTTCACATTTTCAGAGTGTCTCCCAGGATATATAGTTGACATTATCTAAAATTTGAACATTGCATGAAAGTTTTCACAAGATTTTCATAATCATCCTAATTCTCTAGTGTGGAGGCTCAAGTGTTGTCAAGAATACACCGTGAATAAAACATATACCATATTTTCCCCAACAGAAATACTTTCCCCTTAAAAGTTCTTAGAAGTTCTCTCTGACCTGAAATGAAGTCAAATATATTTCTTCATACACTACATGAGTTAATTTTCTAGCCTGTAAGTATTCACCGTTATACTATAGGAAATAGGCCAAAAGGAAAGGATTCATACCTTCAATATATTTGAAAAGTTTCTATTCTGTAAGTATTCTCCAATGAATGTTTTTCTAATGTACATAGTTTAATAACTTTTTTATTAGATATTTTATTTACATTTCAAATGCTATCCAGAAAGTTCCCTCTACCCTCCCCCCACCCTGATCCCCTACCCACCCACTGCCACTTCTTGGCCCTGGCATTCCCCTGTACTGTGTCATATAAAGTAAGTAAGAACAAGGGGGCTCTCTTCCCAATGATGGCCAAATAGACCATCTTCTACTACATATGCATCTAGACACACGAGCCCTGAGGGTACCAGTTAGTTCATATTGTTGTTCAACCTAAAGGGTTGTAGACC
>LR751895.1:100350-112496 GCA_902729485.2 Mus minutoides
AGGTTTCTCTCCTGTATGAATTTTCTGATGAATACTAAGATTGGATTTTTGGGTAAAGCATTTGTCACATTCACTGCATTTGTAAGGTTTCTCTCCTGTATGAATTCTCTGATGAATCCTAACACTGGATTTTTTGTTAAAGCATTTGTCACATTCACTGCATTTGTAAGGTTTCTCTCCTGTATGAATTTTCTGATGAATACTAAGATTGGATTTTTGGGTAAAGCATTTGTCACATTCACTGCATTTGTAAGGTTTCTCTCCTGTATGAATTTTCTGATGAGTATTAAGATCAGATTTTCGGGTAAAGTATTTGTCACATTCACTACATTTGTAAGGTTTCTCTCCTGTATGAATTCTCTGATGAACTCTCAAAGTATATTTGTGGGTAAAGCATTTGTCACATTCAGTGCATTTATATGGTTTCTCTCCTATATGAATTTTCTGATGAATATTAAGTTCGCATTTTCGGGTAAAGCATTTGTCACATTCACTACATTTGTAAGGTTTCTCTCCTGTATGAATTCGCTCATGACATCTCAGGCTACTACTGTGGGTAAAGAGTTTGTCACATTCACTACATTTATAAGGTTTATCTCCTGTATGAATTTTCAAATGAATATTAAGATAGGACTTTAGGGTAAAGCATTTGTCACATACACTACATTTGTAAGGTTTCTTTCCTGTATGAATTCTCTGATGAATTCTGAGACGACATTTTTCGGTAAAGCATTTGTCACATTCACTACATTTGTAAGGTTTCTCTCCTGTATGAATTTTCTGATGAATACTAAGATTAAATTTTTGGGTAAAGCATTTGTCACATTCACTGCATTTGTAAGGTTTCTCTCCTGTATGAATTCTCTGATGAACTCTCAGACTGCCTTTTACAGTAAAGCATTTGTCACATTCACTACATTTGTAAGGTTTCTCTCCTGTATGAATTTTCTGATGAATTCTCGGACTGCCTTTTTCAATAAAGCATTTGTCACATTCACTACATTTGTAAGGTTTCTCTCCTGTATGAATTCTCTGATGAGTTCTCAAATGAAATTTGCTGGTAAAGCATTTGTCACATTCACTGCATTTGTAAGGTTTCTCTCCAGCATGAATTTTCTGATCATTATTAAGATGGGATTTTTGGGTAAAGCATTTGTCACATTCACTACATATGTGAGGAATACAATGGGTGGAATCATGATTCACATTGCTAAGCTTGTTCCATTTAGAAAACTTCTCTTGAATATTCATGTGTTCATGGACAATATACTGGCTGTCTTGATCCAAGACCTTCCCATACTTTCCATATATGCAATGATTTTCTAGAAAAAAAAAGGGCAATTATACGTGACATGAATTATTTATATAAGGAGTAAGTGATTCAAAAATTAGTGATCTCAAGGATTCATATTCTCAAAAGAGGTTTTTCTCTTTTCATTCTCGTTTTCAATTATTACATGTATCCTCAGAAGAACCTCATGTATGATTTATATGAAATGACTGGAAATGATAATAGCTTGCTAAATTTTATTTGCAAATTGAACATCATACCCACCACAAATATAATAATCCAAAATTGCTCCTGTCTTAAGGAAAAAGAGGGACAAAGAATGCAAAAGAGGCTAAAGGTAAGACCATCCAGAGACGGGACCAAAGAGATGCACACCTTGAAGCCAACCATTGGACTGAGCAAAGGGACTACAATGAAGTAATTAAGGGAAGGCCTGAAGAAGGTGAGCACTGTGCAGCTGTGTAGGCGGAACAACAATATCAAACAACAAGAGCACACAAAGCTCCCAAGGGTCAAATCACCAACCAAAGAGTACACATGGAAGTACAAGTGGCTCCAGCTTTATATAGAGCAGAGGATTGCCTTATGTGGCACCAACAGGAGGGGAGTCCCTTGGTACTGTGAAGTTTCAATATCCCTGCATAGGAGAATCCTAGGGGCATGAGGTGGAAGTAGCTTGATCAGTGGCTGGGGGTGGGGGGATGGGAGGGGAGATCATAAAAGCTGTGGGGAGGGGTAGGATAAGGAGTTTTCAGACAGGGAATGGAGAAGGGGCATAACATTTGACATGACAAATAAAATGACCAATAAAAAAGAAAATTGTACTTTGCATAATCTGGGACAAATAAAATGACCAATAAAAAAGAAAATTGTACTTTGCATAATCTGGGACAAATAAATGATTGATCTGTAGTGAATTTTCAGAAAGTAGAACTGTAAACAATACATCTCTAATTTTATGGTTACAATTTGATTCAGAGTGACACTGAATCAGGTATAAATTTGGTCAGGTATAAATTTATGATATAACCGATAGTGTCATGGAAATCACTAAATAGGTTTATTTCAACATCCAAAATGCTAGGATAAAGATCATGTTGTCCTAGATCTAAACACAGAGATCAAATGTCAAAAAATTAAAATATATATATAAAAAAAATGCCCAAAACAACAGCTCTATATCCATTTGAAACCTTGTATATTTTTAACGGAAGCATTTACAGCAATAGCAAGATTTTTTTTTTTNTATTAGGAAAACTCAAAAAAAGAAACAGGAATTCAACAAGAAGTTCATTCTTACCCACAAACAATAGATTGTTGTAATTCTCCAACATCACATCCATGTACAATGACTGCTGAGCAAAACTGAGACTTTCCCATTCCTCCAGTGAAAAGTCCAAGGCCACATCCTTGAAGGTTAACAGACCCTGTAATGGAAAACTACCTATTTGCTACTGGACAAAAATGCTTTTCTACTTTAAAAAAAGAAGGAATTAAGATATCCTTTTTTGATGCAGATAAGAAAGGATAACATTGAAGGACAAATGTTTTCTAAAAGTGTTATGGAGATGTGTCTGTAGATACGAATTGCTGCTCTTCCACTGACAATCTATAGGATGACTTACTATAATGCTCACTTTTAGAAAGGCTCTCTAATTAAAAAAAAAGAAAAAAAAAAGAAAAAGAAAAGGCTCTCATCTTCATGAATCTTCTGTGATTTATTGAGAGCTTCACAGCAAATGAAAGATTTGCCACCATCACTCTTTTAAAAACTTTTGGTGTGCACTTTGGACTGTATACTGCCTTTTAAGGTCATCGATTATGAAATTGGACTCCCAGCACCCAGGTGGCACTAAACAGTAGATTGTTAAACCCAGTTCTTTAAAACCCAAAGATATCTTCTGAACAGTACTGACAGGAGGAATACATAGCACATATGCACACATTCAGGCAAATTTAAGCTACATATATTGAAGAAAAATGAACTGTAACTTTATTCAAAGAAACTTTCTAAACTACTAATAGACTTCCTTATATTTCTTTTCCTCTCAGAATGCATGATGCAATTTCAAAAGCAGTAAACATTTGTAGAATATAACATGTACCTTTGATGCCTAGATGTAGTAATGTACCTTTGTGAAATATGCGTTGATGTTAAACAGAACCCCAGTGTTCCATTAGAGATAGTCAAGTTATGATAAAAAATATGCTTTCACATTTTACAATGTCCACTTTGTTCAAATGTGGACACTAGCTTAGTCTTATGTGCAGCTGTGTCTCACATCTGTATTACAACATGTCCATTTGACAATCTAAGGTGTAAGTTCAATGCTACACACGTTCTAGAACAAACAGGTAGAATACAAAATGAAGAAACAATGGATGGACTAAATGTCAAAGTTTTTTTCTTTAAACACAATAGAAATGCAACATCAGGGCATACACTGAACGTTCCACATGACACAGAAAATCAAATGCTTTTGGTAATTATTTTAAGAGAATGTATTCAAAACCATAAAATAGAAAAAAAACAGTATTAGAGAGCTTTAAAATTATTTAACATTTTACATATGTTGGCATAATCAATATGCATAATAACAATTTCTTAATAAGATATGGTCTTTTACTATAAAATAATTAGATATGTATGTATAAGGAAATATATGTAGTAATGCATTCTAATGAAGTATAATCATTTTTTGATCAAATTGTGTTTTTAAAGTAAGGGAGATTTATAGGCAATATTCATTAAAATTTATTGAATCATTCCTCATTGTATTAACTGAAAATTTCAATCTTCTAATTATAACTTTTTCTTCTTCTTCAGAATTTGGTCATATGTATATCAGAATTGCACTTTTCATAGAGAAATGTGATCTATCATTCTTCATTTGTTTATCAAAAAATTAGAATATACAGACTATATATTGTCTTTATTGCAAATATGCCTCAAAAATGTAAACCTGCGCCTTGAACAAATGACTAAAGGGTAAAGGTACGTACTGTTTCTACTTTAAAAACTAATCTAATTCTCTCTAAATATATTGCAGCTCAGTATTATGTCTGAATTCTGTACCCAGACTTCGGTGCTGTACTCATGGTTTTAGGGGCGTAATGTATCATTCAGTGTACAGAAAAACCTTCAGATATGCACTTATGTACTTAAAGAGAATAGTATCATAATGAAAAATTGCCAGAATCCTTCAGTTTTCCCTATGTAATGCATAGCTTGGTTGAAGAGGATTAGCATAGATTGTATCAAGCCTTTCCCTTCTAAAGAAAAGGAGAGAAAAAATAAGAAAAGACATTCATTTATTTTTGAAAATTGATGGTTTATGCACAGCACCACAGCTATCCTCTCTAGAAAAATTTTACTAATCTAGTTCATGTGATGAAATACAAAGGTGAAGAAAACAAGACTTAAAAATTATTTCTGAAACCAAAAAGAGAGGTAAATAACTATTTATATATTGTGAATTTTTCACAGGGATAGTATCTCTCTCGAGACAAATATATTTTAGGTGTCAACAGTGATTATGTATCAGCTCACAATCACACTACTGGTAAAAGAAAGACATTTTCCTTCCATTATCTGTGACCCTAGGGAGCTAATAATATATTTACTATTAGGATTCAAGCCAGTGGATCTCTTATAATTTTACCTTCTAGAAATTCTACTCTTTCATATCTTCTTTAGTGATGTGAATGTAGACTTATTTCTATATCCTCATTCACAAGCTAGAAACCTGAAATGCGATATATGTGGCACAAGAGACCTTACTTCACACTAATATAAAAGGACAGAACTTACCTAACGTAGAAAATATCCATCAATATGGTCGTTGAGCATCATTCTTTTTTTTTTTTTTTTTTTTTTTTCCAAGACAAGGATTCTCTGTATAGCCCTGGCTGCCCTGGAACTCACTCTGTAGACCAGGCTGGCCTCGAACTCAGAAATTCGCCTGCCTCTGCCTCGAGCATCATTCTACTAGATCCTGTTTGAGACATTCAGGTGTCTAGTGCAAGGGAATTATATGTATTCACAATATAAAAAGTTAAAATATACAGCCACAATATGCATGAAAGGGAAAAACATGAAATTTTCATTATTACAAAAGAAAATATAGATCATAGAAAATAAGCCCTTTAGATAATATTCTACATATAGAGATTAAANGCATCATTCTACTAGATCCTGTTTGAGACATTCAGGTGTCTAGTGCAAGGGAATTATATGTATTCACAATATAAAAAGTTAAAATATACAGCCACAATATGCATGAAAGGGAAAAACATGAAATTTTCATTATTACAAAAGAAAATATAGATCATAGAAAATAAGCCCTTTAGATAATATTCTACATATAGAGATTAAAGCTTTTGGGTAACTTGAATCAAAAGAGATTTAAAAAGAAATGTGGAAAGGACACTGACCTGTGGTGTATTTCCCAGAGACACACTCATTGTTTTTGCTGTCCTTCTCCCAGGGTCTGTATGAAGAACAAAGATTGAATTCTTCTTGAAATTTCACATCAAGGACTCTATGATTCAAAGATGAAATAAATACAACACTATTACAGACAATGCTAAACCACTTTTTTTTTTTTTTAGTTTTTCGAGACAGGGTTTCTCTGTATAGCCCTTGGCTGTCCTGGAACTCACTTTGTAGACCAGGCTGGCCTCGAACTCAGAAATCCGCCTGCCTCTGCCTCCCGAGTGCTGGGATTAAAGGCGTGCGCCACCACGCCCGGCTCGCTAAACCACTTTTAAAAAAAAAAATTAAAAGCAAAATGATACCAGGAATCTAGACAATGTGCAGGTAAGAAAGCAAGTAATGATATATTTAGGCTGTAACTGTAACCTAGTTCCGGCCCACCACCCTAGATTCTCAAAGTTTATTCACAACACCTCATATGGAAATCCCTGCCACCTGACCTAAATGACACACAGCAAAAGAAAATTGAGAGGCTGGAGCTAAAGCAATTATGTCAATGTTAATAAAATTTCTGTACCCCAAATCACTAATGCAGTACCAGTTATGGTTATTGGATGATAAAAGTCATGTTTATAAATGTTTGTTGTCTTGATCACTTGGAGCCAGTTACCTAATCCTTTATAAAACTCTGTTAAAGTTTACTGTTCACTATCCCATTCTTTCCCCAAGTGATGGTTCCCTTGATGTTCTAGAAACACTCCAAAGCTCTCTGTTAAGGTCAACCAGAGAGATACAAACTGACAACAGATTACACAGGTAGACACAAACATGGAGACAAAAGGCAGACAGAAAGGGAGAGATATTCAAGGCAGCCTTCAGGAAGGTACAGATTTAAACTAACTGAACAGACCCACAGAGGATGGAAGGCACAGGGAACAGGAAGTAGAGAATTCAACTTGGACTCACACTTTCTTAAATGGTCTGAAGGAAAGGCTTTTATTCCTTTCCTTAACTCANCTTTAATCTCCTTGATCATGTCTGTGGGTTTTCTATTCTTTATCTTGGATATCACATAAACTGGGCTCCTTATAGGATACATATATGGTTTGTGGTTTGAGCCAAGGACATTTTATCTCAGTTTTTGTTTGTTTTGGCTATCTGTTCTGAGCATCAGAATTCAGAGGGATGGCTTAATTGTGTGTATTTTTAGGCCAGATTGCTAGACTCGCAACATGAGGAGTTAGGCAGGATTAGTTGTATTGAACAGTTCAGAACCCAGGTTCAGTGTCCTAGTACATACAGTTCTGGTCTAGTCTGGCAGCAACCTTGTGGGAAAGCTGTGCAGAGTAGGTCCTGAGAAGTTGTGTGGAAGGCCGATGGGGACTGTGGGATTCCTGCATGATTAGATGAGTTTAAAAAACAGACAAATTAATAGCAAACAAATAAGCAAGCAAGCAAGGAAGAAAGCAAGAAAGCAAAAATCTAAAACAACAAAAATTGGTATGAAAAATTGAGAAGCTAATTAATTATAAGTCCTGAAGTAGTTGGGTTTAGAAGAATTTCAGGAAGCTGCTGAATGTTGGGCGGGTCCAGAAGGAAGGGCTAGGCAGAAGTGTCTGGAAGTTCCACAGTTTCACCATTCTCCTTGTATCTCTGCTGCCTCGTGGTCAGGAAGTCCTGGAGGGGGACTCGTGCCTAGTATTTTCGGAGCCTGAAAACTTCCTTACGCTGCAGTTTCTGTGCTGGCCTCCTAGGACATTCAGTAGCTGGTCCTGTCACCTTCCAGGTCAGAGGAGCTGTTAGACTGGGAAACGCGCAGGAACAGGGCAGGCGTTCGGGCAGGGGTGCATTTTCTGCCGCTACTCTTACAATTTTGTGGTGGATATCTTACAATTGTCAGGAAGTTTGAGATCCTGTGAATTGGGTTCATGGTTATGTATTAATTTTATGGCTGAATATATATATATGTATATATATATATATATATATATATATATATATATATATATATCGAATAACCCCATATCCTTGGCTATCTCTGGAGTTTGTAGACCAGGATGGTTGTCTTGACAAAAGCCTTAGTAAAGCTCCTCGAATTCAAATTCATTCATACTTTCTTAACTCCCCTGTTCCTCCATTTTCCATTTCATTTCTCTTTCTCCAGGGAACTGAATAGGCGTCCCGAGAGAGCTTTGTACATAGTTGTCATATGGGGGAGCAATGCAGATTTGATTGAATTAGAAAATATTCCTTATATGGTACTGTCATATGGCTGTAAATATTAACATTAACCTAGCAAAGATATAGTCTATTAGTTTAATGCTGAGGTATATGTAATCTTTGATGTAAATATAGAAATGTGTCTGCGGCGCGCCTCCCTGCCTCCTTCGATCAGCAAGAAAGTCACGCCACCACCAGGATCTTCTCAGTCAGCTTTATTCTGGAGCACCTTGATAGTTGATTCCCGGGACCCCGGACAGCAGCAGAGCTGCTGCTTTTATACACTCCCAGGGAAGGGGGAGGGGTGTCATAGTGGTTGCTGATTGGTGCACCAAGCCATACCTCATTTGCATGTGGCCCATTCATTGGTGCCACAAGCCACAGCCATTAGCATGTTTTCCCTTCATTGGTACTACAAGCAGTGCCTCATTAGCATATTTTCCCTTTGGGAGGGGCTACTGCTTGAGGAGGGCCTGAGGAGAGAGCTGCGCATGTGCACTAGGCTCTCCTCCCTGGCAGCCTGCCGGTCCCGCCATCTTGTAATGGGGTGGAGACGCAGGCCTTCCCGGAGCCGGACGGCCTTCCCGGAGCTCGGGGTGGGGGGGGGGTGGCTTTCTCGGGAGCCGGCGGGCGGCAGCTTTCCCGAAGCTCCGGGAGCCGGCGGGCGGCAGCTTTTCCGAGGCTCCGGGAGCCGGCAGGCGGCAGCTTTCCCGAGGCTCCGGGAGCCGGCGGGCGGCAGCTTTCCCGAGGCTCCGGCGGCCGGGGCGGCAGCTTTCCCGAGGCTCCGGCGGCCAGCGCGGCCTTTCCTGAGGCAGCAGCTTCCTACATCTCCCCCTTCTTTATTAATTAAATATGAAGTCCTACAAATCTGGTCAGCGAACACCCCGGCCTGAGGGAGCAGCCTTTGACAAGTGACTGATAGGACATCGGGCTACCATCAGACACGACCACCAGTCTGTCTCTGCAGAGATGTGGAGTAGGAGGAGATACCACCAGCATGTTGCTGGCGGACGTGGCTGTAACAGAGGTCAAATTGTTTATCAATTGTTGAGAGATTGTACCGGTCTCTGGATCTTTTTATCAGGGGGAGGTTAGGTTAAGATGACAGGAAACCTCCATGCAATTTGACATGCTCTCGAGGAATCTATCCTGTATGGAACATCCCCTGCACTGTATTGTGACACTCTGTCAGCAAAATTGAGTTTCCTTACTCCGTCATCCTTTGAGGTGGTATAGTGAGAGTCATTCAGTCTGTCCCTAAACCGGGGAATTATCGGCAAACCAGTTTGCTAGGAAATCATTACAGACTTATAAGAGAGATACAACATAACAACCAGAGGCAAAGTACACAACCCACAAACATCAGGACACCCCAAAGTAGCATCCCAGCCCATTCTTTAGAAAAGGAAAAGGCATTGGACAGCCAAGAGGTGACGTCTCTCAAGGTGACAGGGTCAACTCTGGTGCCATTCAGGATGGAAAGCTGGATAAGGAGCTTCCGGAACAGTCGTTCTGCCTCTGCAGTCCAATTCCCTTGAGATACTCCGACAACTCCCTGCTGCGTCTTCCAAGGGAGGGGGCACTCTTCGTATCAGTGTCTCGGTATCCAAATTGGTTCTTTGTCCCTAGGAAAAAACACAAACCGCTCCCCTGGACTGTGAAATAACCAGGTCTGGACCTAGCCATGACCCAGATTAAACAGAGATAGTAATGGAAAGGTTTTAATTCATAATTTGGTATCTTCAGATAACATCGAATCCAATTAATGTCACCTAATAATCTTTGGAAATCATTTAAAGTCCTCAAATTATCCTTCCTAAACTCTACCTTTTATGGCACTATCTGTTTTGTTCCTACTTTGGCTCCTAAATAATCTCAAAAAGCTATAGCTTTTAATCTTAACATCCTGTCCATGTAAACAGCCACTCTCTTTCAGCTCTGTATCGAGCTGTCCACCTAGGTTGAGGAGGTGCTGCTTTACTTGTGGGATGCCCATATTTGGAATAAGACACAGGACTCCATCCTGATACCAAAGAAACTATCTTATGCATCCCACATGGACTCTTTTTATAGGAGCACAAAAGCTACCCTTCAAAGATACATTAAACAAAACATTGCTTTTCCATGACTGTGGATGGCAATTGCAAAGATTTACTGGTTCCAAAAATCCTAAGAAAAACCATAGAATCCACACTAGTTTCATACCTGCTTTCAATGTGCCCTGATCCCAGGCAAAATCTAGGTCTCTGCCAAGTTTATCCCAGCAGAGAACAGTAGGACTCCCCAATACTGCAAACCAAGAGGCCACGGTATCACACTCCTTCAAAAACCTATCAAGGGTGGATTGTTTGATTTTTAAAATTTTTGATATAAGCAGCTCCTGAAGAGCCAAAAAAATTGTGTGCGAATGAGAAGTGCCCATGGTTATTTACTCCTTTTCTAACTGCACTTCTTTTCTTTATTGTCTCTTACCTGAGACCTTTCTCTTGTCCCATTTACCTGGGAACTTTATACTTACTCTGCCTCGTCCCTTACTGGGAACCTTATTGTCTATTACTCGAGAACCTTATTGTCTCTTACCTGAGAACCTTATTGTCTCTTATACGAGAACTTTATTGTCTCTTATCCGAGAACTTTCTCTTGTCCCATTTACCTGGGAACTTTATACTTACTCTGCCTCATCCCTTACGGGGAAACTTATTGTCTCTTACTTGAGAACCTTATTGTCTCTTACCTGAGAACCTTATTGTCTCTTACCCGAGAACCTTATTGTCTCTTATCCGAGAACTTTATTGTCTCTTATCCAAGAACTTTCTCTTGTCCCATTTACCTGGGAACTTTATCCTTGAGAGGGGTAAATCCCCTTTTCTTGTTCCCCCTTAATTTTTTACCTGGGAACTTTACTGGGGCTTATGTTTTTCTGACCTTTTCTTGCTTTATTTTTGAGCTGATACCCTTTATCATCTAGGTGCTATAGCTCCCTCTCATTTTTAACAGCCTCCTCATCCACCTCTTCTTCTGAAGAGGAGACGAGGTTGGAAAGCTGCAATTCCTTGAGAGAGGGGTAAATCCCCTTTTCTTCTTCTCCCTTAATATTTAAGAATAGGTTCTAGCCTCCCCTTTGCTGTCTAAGGAAGCATAACCTCTCAAAAATATTCTGGGAAGTTTACTGGTACCGCCACTCCGTAGCTGATGAGTTCTGATCCCACGAAGATAATCTTCTTCAGTTCAGATCCCACGAAGATCTTCTTCAGTTCCAATCACACGAAGATCTTCTTCAGTTCAGATCCCACGAAGATCTTCTTCAGTTCAGATCCCACGAAGATCTTCTTCAGATCATCTTCGGTTCCCGGTTTTCGGCACGACTTGCGGCGCGCCTCCCTACCTCCTTCGACCAGCAAGAAAGTCACGCCACCACCAGGATCTTCTCAGTCAGCTTTATTCTGGAGCACCTTGATAGTTGATTCCCGGGACCCCGGACAGCAGCAGAGCTGCTGCTTTTATACACTCCCAGGGAAGGGGGAGGGGTGTCATAGTGGTTGCTGATTGGTGCACCAAGCCATACCTCATTTGCATGTGGCCCATTCATTGGTGCCACAAGCCACAGCCATTAGCATATTTTCCCTTCATTGGTACTACAAGCAGTGCCTCAATAGCATATTTTCCCTTTGGGAGGGGCTACTGCTTGAGGAGGGCCTGAGGAGAGAGCTGCGCATGTGCACTAGGCTCTCCTCCCTGGCAGCCTGCCAGTCCCGCCATCTTGTAATGGGGCGGAGCTGCAGGCTCCCAGAGCCGCAGGCCTTCCCAGAGCCGGACGGCCTTCCCGGAGCTTGGGCGGCAGCCTTACCGAGGATCCGGGAGCTGGCGGGCGGCAGTCTTCCCGAGGCTCCGGTGGCCGGGGCGGTAGCTTTCCCGAGGCTCCGGCGGCCGGCGTGGCCTTTCCCGAGGCAGCAGCTTCCTACATGTGTCCTCACAGGCTTAGTTACTAATGTTACACCTTTGGTTTGAATGAAACATGAAGACAGGATTGCAGCAAGGTACAGCTGAGGAGAAAATATATAGTAGGTTCTGTTAACCCTGAGTGTTGCCAGAGAAAAACTAATTGTACCATCTGGGCAAGTTTTATAAAATATTACATCCTGACCAAGAGATGGATTTGGTCACATGCTACAGGCAGTTTGTAGACCCTTGTCATTTCCT
>LR751895.1:112504-125922 GCA_902729485.2 Mus minutoides
TTGGTCACATGCTACAGGCAGTTTGTAGACCCTTGTCATTTCCTGTGAGGTTTATTATTTTCATAAGACATGTAACCTGCAGCATTGCAAGAAGATACATGGTTCTTGGGTGGGATTAATTTTGGCATTTCAGTATGTGGGAGAAAGCATTCAGAGTTATCTGATTGGGTCTAGACTGAACCAGGCCATCAGGTGGGGGTAGGGAAATTGATAATGAGATAGAGCATAGAGGGGCAAGTCAAGAGATAACTAGGAGCCAAGGAAGCACCTACCCAACTATGACTTCATTGATAATGTTAACATGCACCCCAGTTAGCTATTCATCTTGAATTTCTTTGAATCCTTCGAAAGTTCAGCCCAGCATGCTGTGAGAGAATCATTTCAGGCCAAGATATTTTATTTTATTATATTTATTTTTTAGAAAATTTTTTAGTAGATATTTTCTTAAATTACATTTCAAATGCTATCCTGAAAGATCCCTATACCATTCCCCTATCCTGCTCCCTTACCCACCAACTCTGACTTTGGCCCTGGCATTCCCCTGTATTGGGTCATATAAAGTTTGCAAGACCAAGGGACCTCTCTTCCCAATGATGGCCGACTAGGCCATCTTCTGCTATGTATGCATCTAGACACACGAGCTCTGGGAGTTCTGGTTAGTTCATATTGTTGTTCCTTTTATAGGGTGGCAGACCCCTTCAGCTCCTGGGGTACTTTCTCTAGTGCCTATATTGCGGGCCGTGTGTTCCATCCAATAGATGACTGTGAACATTCATATCTGTATTTGCCAGGCACTGGTATAGCCTCACACTAGACAGCTATATCAGGTTTCCTTCAGCAAACTCTTGCTGTCCTATGCAATAGTGTCTGAGTTTGGTGACTGATTATGGGATGGATCCCAGGGTAGGGTAGTCTCTGGATAGTCTATCCTTTTGTCTTAGCCCCAAACTTTGTCTCTGTAACTCCTTTCATGAGTATTTTGTTCCCTATTCTAAGGAGGAATGAAGTATCCACATGCTGGTCTTCCTTATTCTTGATTTTCTTGTGTTTTGCAAACTGTATCTTGGGTATTCTACGTTTCTGGGCTAATATCCACTTATCAGTATGTACATGTTATGTGACTTCTTTTGTGATTGGGTTACCTCACTAAGGATGATATCCTCCAGATACATCCATTTGCCCAAGAATTTCATAAATTCATTGTTTTTATAGCTGAGTAGTACTCCATTGTGTAAATGTACATTTTCTGTATCCATTCCTCTGTTGAGAGACATCTGGCTTCTTTTCAGCTTCTGGCTATTATAAATAAGGCTGCTATGAACATAGAGGAGCATGTGTTCTTATTACCAGTTGAAACATCTTCTGGGTATATGTCCAGGAGAAGTATTACTGGATCTTCTGGTAGTACTATGTCCAATTTTCTGAGGAACTGGCAGACTGACTTCCAGAGTGATTGTACAAGCTTGCAATCCCACCAGCAATGGAGGAGTGTTCCCTTTTCTCCACATCCTCGACAGCATCTGCTGTCATGTGAGTTTTTGATTTTAGCCATTCTGACTGAAGTGATGTGGAATCTCAATGTTGTTTTGATTTGCATTTCCCTGATGATTAAGGATGTTAAACATTTTTTCAGGTGTTTCTCAGTCATTCGGTATTCCTCAGTTGAAAATTCTTTGTTTAGCTCTGTAACCCATTTTTTAATGGGGTTATTTGTTTTTCTGGTGTCCAGCTTCTTGAGCTCTTTGAAGATATTGGATATTAGTCTCCTATCAGATTTAGGATTGGTAAAAATCCTTTCCCAAACTGTTGGTGGCTTTTTTGTCTTCTTGACATTGTCTTTTCCCTTACAGAAGCTTTGCAATTTTATAAGGACCCATTTGTCAATTTTTGATTTTACAGCACAAGCCATTGCTGTTCTGTTTAGGAATTTTTCCCTTTGCCCATATCTTCTAGACTTTTCCCCACTTTCTCCTCTGTAAATTTCAGTGTCTCTGGTTTTATGTGGAGGACTTTGATCTACTTAGACTTGAGCTTTGTACAAGGAGATAAGAATCGGAAATTTGCTTTGTTCTACCTGCTAACCTCCAGTTGAACCAGCACCATTTGTTGAAAATGCTGTTTATTTTCCACTAGATGGTTTTAGCATCTTTGTCAAATATCAAGTGACCATAGGTGTGTGGATTCATTTCTGGGTCTTCAATTCTATTCCCATAGATCTACCTGCCTGTCACTATAAAAATACCATGTATTTTTTTTTAAGCAATTGCTCTGTGATACAGCTTGAGGTCAGGCATGGTGATTCCACTACAAGTTCTTCTATTAATGATAATACTTTTCCCTATCGTAGGATTTTTGTTATTCCAGATGAATTTGCAAATTGCTCTTTCTAACTCTCTGAAGAATTGAGTTGAAATTTTGATGGGGATTACATTGAATCTATAGATTACTTGAGGCAACATGGCCATTTTGACAATATTAATCCTGCCAATTCATGAGCATGGGAGATTTTTCCATCTTCTGAGATCTTCTATTTCTTTCTTCAGGGACTTGAAGTTCTTGTCATACGGATCTTTCACTTCCTTAGAGTCACACCAAGGTATTTTATATTATTTGTGACTACTGTGAAGGGTTTTGTTTCTCTAATTTCTTTCTCAGCCCGTTTATCCTTTGTGTGGGGAAAGGCCATTGATTTGTTTGAGTTAATTTTATATCCAGCTACTGCACTGAAGCTGTTTATCAGGTTTAGGTGTTCTCTGGTGGAATTTTTGGGGTCATTTATATATACTATCATTTCATCTGCAAAGAGTGATATTTTGACTTCTTCCTTTCCAATTTGTATCCCCTTGATCTCCTTTTGTTGTCGAACTGCCCTGGCTAGGACTTCAAGTACTATATTGAATAGGTAGGGAGAAAGTGGGCAGTCTTGTCTGGTACCTGATTTTAGTGGGATTGCTTCCAGCTTCTCTCCATTTACTTTGATGTTGGCTACTGGTTTGCTGTAGATTGCTTTTACTATATGTAGGTATGGGCCTTGAATTCCTGATCTTTCCAAGACTTTTATCATGAAAGGGTGTTGGATTTTGACAAATGCTTTCTCAGCATCTAAGGAGATGATCATGTGGTTTTTGTCTTTGAGTATGTTCATATAGTGGATTATNAGATATGATTTTAAATCTGAGTTTTGCTTTTTGGGTGTTTTGGGGCATCCAGGACTGGCTGAGGTGGGAGTGCTGGGTTCTGATGAAGGTAAGTGGTCTTGGTGTCTGTTATTAAGATTCTTACGTTTGCCTTTCACCATCTGGTAATCTCTGGAGTTAGTTGTTATAGTTGTCTCCAGTTGGAGCTTGTTCCTCCTGTAATTCTGTGTTAGCCTCTGTCAGCAGTCCTGGGAGTCCTGCTCTTTCCTGAGTCTCAGTGGTTGGAGTAGTCTCTGCAGGCAAGCTCTCCTCTTGGAGGGAAGGTGCACGGAAGTCTGGTGTTTAGACTTGCCTCTTGGCTAAAGATGAAGGCCTGATATAGGGACTGTTCCAGAAGATGTGTTGCCTCTGGGGCCTGAACACTCACCTGAGCAGACTGGTCCCTGAGCGACCCAGGACCCAAGTTGGCTTTCTCACAAGCTCCGGCAGGCAAAGCCCTCTGGTGCAGACACCTCTCCTCAGGTGGAAAAAACGTGCCGGGATATCTAGAGCCTGAAACTGGTTCTGTCCCAGAAGCTGTGTTGCTTCTGCCTGTCCTAGAAGCTGTATCGCTTCTGCAGTCTGCACTCTCACCTTTGCAGACTGATCTCTGTGGGACCTGGGACCCAAGATGGCTGCATCATGAGATACAGCAGGAAAAGCCCTCACAGGAGGACACCTCTCCTTAGGGAGGGAAGGTGCCCGGATGTCTAGAGCCCAAAACTGGGCCTGTCCCAGAAGCTGTGTTGCTTTTGTAGTCTGCTCAGTCACCTTTTGCACTTCACAAGCTGACCTGAGTAGACTGGTCTCTGAGCAACCTGCGACCCAAGATGGCTCCCTCACAAGTTCCTGCAGGGAAAGCCCTCTGGGGTGGACACCTCTCCTCAGGCAGGGAAGATGCCCAGATATCTACAGTTGGGAACTGGTCTGTCCCAGAAGCTGTGTTGCTCCTGCCTGTCCCAGAAGCTGTGTTGCTTAGCAGATTTCTCATTCACCCTTTGCAGTCCGAGAGCTGACCTGCGCAGACTGGTCCCTGAGGGACCCAGGACCCAAGTTGGCTCCCTCCCAAGCTCCATCAGGCAAAGCCATCCTGGGCAGATGCCTCTTCTCAGGCAGGGAAGGTGCCCGGATGTCTAGTGCCCGAAACTGGGCCTGTCCCAGAAGTTATGTTTTTCTGCAGTCTGCTCAGTCATCGTTTCCAATCCGAGAGCTGACTTGCCCAGATTGGTCTCTGAGCGACCTGGGACCCAAGATGGCTTCCTAACAATTTGTAATTCCTAAGGAAGTAGTTTATGCAAAGTAGGTTTCCTCTGCAAAGAGCTATTTAGACACTTGTCTCCAACAGAGTACAGAGCTGTCAGCTTGCATCTATCATTAATAACAAGTCATTCTCCCACCACTCCCATTAGCTCCTTAGGACCCTTGCCCACCCAAGGCAGGTTCTCTGCATCTGTCCACCATGATTGCTCTTCAGAATCTCAACCTACATGAACCATAGCTACAGGAAGGGGAAAAACATGGAGTATGAGAGCCTTATAACTCGAAAATAAAAGAGCAAAGTCATTAAATAGGATATTCCTTAATCCTTTTTTTTTCTCTCCCTCCGGTCAACCCTGCTCGCTCTGGTCTGCCCAGCTCACTCTGGTTGGCCCCACTCCCTCTGGTTGGAGCCCGTAACTCTCCCCAGGCAGTTACAGGAAACTGAACCTGAATAGTGCAAGAAGTGTCCTTAACTGGAGAGCCACATCTTTGATTTTCAATTAGTTGCTGTGGAGACATAAATCAATAAACATTTGGACAGAATTCATGGAGCATGAAGGCTGTCTTCTAAGAGTGTCAGGCTTAGTGCCAGAACAGTCAGGAAATACACTTGCAAATACGTGAGGTGATAAAAATACTTGGAGAAATTTGGTAGTGAGACACTGGTAATGAAAAACATTTTCACATAATTATGTATGTGAGGGATTACAAGCATGAAAATAAATCACTTGAAAATAGTACAGAGATGGGCAGTGGTAGCACATGCCTTTAATTCCAGCACTCAGGAGGCAGAGGTAGGCAGATTTCCCAGTTCGAGGTCAGCCTGGTCTACAAAGTGAGTTCCAGGACAGCCAGGACTATACAGAGAAACCCTGCCTCAAAAAACAAAAAACCAAACAAACAAAAAGGATAAAATAGTATAGAGAAATACATTAATAAGGTTATGTACAAATTAAAGAATAGAGACTCAAAGAGAAGGCAATGGTTTAATAAAACAGACTTGTTTCTGCAAAAACACTGAAGTCCTGACAAAATATTGTTCAGCTTATTTGAATTAAAAGAATTTTTGTATATGTATGAGAGCTGGAGTTAAAAAGGGACACTGCAATGTATGACAATGACTCCAGTGTTCCCTTATGCAGTACTGTAGAGAGGTATACACAAATCCATCACAATTAAAGAAGACAAGATGAGTCATATAAGTTAAGAGAAAAAAATTAAACCTCCTATATTACAGAAGTAGGACACACATCAAGGAAGGGCTCAGACAGAAGCAGGAAGAGTTTCCTCTAACAGATTCTAAGGACTGCACAGATTAGCATGGCACTCTCCTGTCCTTAGGCAAACCTCATACTAATGCCAAAGGAAATATTGCATAAAATAGAAAGAAGAGGAACACTAGAAAGACATCATACAAAGCTGGTTTACCTCTATGCCCCAAACAGGTAAACAGAAGCAAATGCATGAAGAGGAAATTACAGAGCAGTTGCCAGAATATGTAAATGGAAGGAAAGCTGAGTTTAAATCAAGAATGCAAGAGAGGTTCAACGTTCAAACCTAATGAATATAAGACTTGAAAGATAGTTCTGATTGGAATTCAGGCAATCCCTTTATATTCACTTCAAACTCAAATGATGAAATTTGCAGAGTATGTAGAAGGAAGTACCCGTGCATGAAAGTGATTTCTAACTGGGTGGCAAAAAAATGTGACAAATCAGAGAAAGATTAGACAAAATAGGATATGCTCAACTCTCATGAGCAGAGAGTGGAAAGGCAAGGTACTTAAAGGAGAGAAAGACAGTACATGAAGAATAGAATAGAAAAGCAATAAAGTAGAGTTCATGGAGAGCAGTACAGTAGAATGAGTAGAGCAACAGAGAGGGAGAAGGAACCAGTTTTACTGTAAGTGTTTTAAAGAGACAGATTAAAGAGAGAACAAGCTAGACACAGGTAAAGAAAGGCAAAATGATCAAGAGAAAGAGAAGGAACCAGAAGATTAGAAAAGATTGTTACAGTTAGTTTAAGGCTAAGCAGAGCAACTCAGTGTCTTACAGAAGAAGCAGACTGAATAACTCAGATGGAGAGGAGTTTCAGCCTGAATAGCTGAGTTGAACCAGGCAGTTAAGAGTTGAGAAGGTATAACATCCAGAGAATGCCCCACCCGGGGATCTATCCCCAAAACAACCACCAAACCCAGACAACAATCGAATATGCCAACAAGATTGTGCTGACAGGACCCTGATATAGCTATCTTGTGAGGCTAAGCTAGTGCCTGGTAAATACAGAAGTGGATGCTCACATTCATCTATTAGATGGAATACAGGGCCCCCAAAGAAGGAGCTTGAGAAAGTACCCAAGGAGCTAAAGGGGTCTCCAACCCTACAGGAGGAACATCAATATGAACTAACCAGCACCCCCTGAGCTTGTGTGTCTAACGGCATATGTAGCAGAGGATGGCCTATTTGGTAATCAATGGGAGAGGGGGCCCTTTATCTTGTGAAGATGATATGCCCAAGTATAGGGGAATGCCAGGGCCAGGAATCAGGAGTGGGTGAGTTGGGGAGAACTGTTTAGCGGGAGAGTATAGTGGATTTTCATGGAGGAAACTAGAAAAGGGGATAGCATCTGAAATGTAAGTGAAGAAAATATCTAATAAAAAAAAAGAAAAGACTTGAGAAGGAACAAGAAAGGGGGAGCTTATTCAGCAGCAAATTTCAGAGGCTGAGAACACTCTAGGTCTAGATAAGATTGTAGGGAGGCGAGAGGCTTCTAAAACTAGGCCTACCTTAACAGACAAAGACAGTAATCCTCCCAGACAACAATTGCATTATTAGAATAAAAGGTACTTTTATAGCTCTGTGGTAAAAATTAGACATTGCTCAGTATAAAACCTCTCAAGAATGTACGAAAAGAAGAAACATACCTTGGAATGATAAAGGTACACAGACACAAAACTTAAGCAAACAGTACAGAAAAGGTCAACAGTAAGTTTTCCATTCTAATAAGGCCTAACTCTACACAGTGCTTCAGTGAGAACACAATTGAAGGACAGGAAAACATTTAGAGTGGAGAGAATATGTGATTCAGAAAGCAAGTGCATCTTTTGGGAAAAAAAAAAAACATGTCATATCACACAGTTCACTCTGCCATCAAATATCTTGGACTCCCTGGTGGTAGCATTCAGTGTCTAAATCTCCTATATAATCTGGGGCAGGAGGCAGAGTTATCAACAGTCATACCCAGATTTGCATCTTGAGGCCTACAATCTCAATCTGCCAGGCAAGGCATGGCCACTAGTATCATAGTGGCACGACTATCTGCGGGTAACAGAAAGCTTTCCTGTTCAAGCTGAGGCCAGCTCCTCAGGAACAATTGCATAGACTAAACTGAGAATCTGGCTAAAATCCAATAAGGAAGGTCATAGGCCCTGAGAGGGGAAACTACCACTGACATTTGCTACATGTATAAACCTTAGCCTTGTCACACATATATCCTGAGGCTGCTTTCATTCTGGGTAAAAGAAACTATTGTCAATGGGCAACAGTTATTTCAGAGGCTCAAAACTAATAAAATATTGCAATCAACTCATTGGTGACTGTACTGCCTCTAACAGGAAATCGATCTTATCACATTTAATATTATTCAAAGTGAAATTTTCTAGAATCATTATTGAAATAGAATTGGCCTAAACCAAATTCATGTCCTCTTTCTCACATTGGAGATCTATGAGCATTCTGTCTAAACTCCATGCCCATAGTTACCTGGCAACAGTCAAGTAGGGCTGGCCCACTGTAAAAGGGGCTGCTTTCACCTGCCTTGCTCTCTTGATCTCTTGCTTCTCTCTTGCCCACTTGGGCTCTCTTCCTCCCCCTCTCCCTTCACATGTTCATGGCAGGCTTCTACTTCTCTACTTTCTCCCTCTCTCTGTGTTTCTCTGCCTCTACTACCCTCTTACCTTCCCTCCTGAGGCCTTGAATAAACTCTGTGCTACACTATACCATCATGTGGCTGGTCCCTCAGGGGAAAGGGATGTCTTGGCATGGGCCCATTCAGACACCCCCTCTCCACATACCTCACCATACCCCCATAGAACCTATTCTTTCTCTCTTTATCTTTTTATAAACACATCATGCGGTACAATAATTGGGATCTTGAAACTCTGTAGCTTTGCACCTAGATCCACACTCCCTGACCCAGTCCTGGGAAACTCCCATCCTGCATTGGTCAGAGTAAATGTCCTCATGGTCCTAGGGAACAGTTCTTGAACTTGGATCTAACCCTGTGCTGCTATGATCCTCATTCTAGGACTTATTCCAGTGGGCGTGACTTTCCTCTTAACTTTTGAGACACTTTCCTTTGGCTGAGAATTCCAAGCAGGGCCTGAACAACTTATCACAGTGGCTCAGGAGCACGGGCTCCGAGCATTACTCCCCACTCCCCATGTGTCTCACCCATGGGTCTGCCTTTTGTTGACTGCCAGTGACCCATAGCATAGACTCTCCCCACCTTGATCCCTTATTTGAGGTCTGCACAACCCACTATTCTAGCTGGTTCACCTGAAAGCAGGTCTAGCCCCACCCATTGCATCCTGCCAACCTGTCTGAGATTTGCTTTCCCACATGCACTCTCTCACAAAGGTCTTGACTGCCTGCACCTGTGCAGGTGAGGGAAACCCTCCCTTCCTCCCTCTTTCTCTCATTCACTCTCTGCCCAGGATTGATAAAGTGAAGGCTAGTGACTCCACAAGAATAGCAAGCATGTTGCTGGATACAAACCATGCTACTCCAGGTGCTTCCCTTTCCACTCCCACCACAGACTTGCACAACAGGGAGTCCCTCACTCTACAGACAAGCCATTCCCACGGCTTGCATGCCAGCACAATTCAATCTCAACCCACTGCTGTTAGCACTTATTCTGTTCCTAGACAAGAATTTCTTTATTTATACAAAAGGTACTTTCCTCTACTTAAAGAACCTGTCCCTTCAGATTTTATTTTGTTGAATAGTTTGAGAAGGACTGGAATTAGGTCTTCTTTGAAGGTGTGATAGAACTCTGCACTAAACCCATCTGGTCCTGGGCTCTTTTTGGTTGGGAGATTATTAACGACTGCTTCTATTTCTTTAGGGGATATAGGATTGTTTAGGGCATTAATCTGACCCTGGTTTAACTTTGGAACTTGGTATCTGTCTAGAAAGTTACCCATTTCATCTAGATTTTCAATTTTTTTTGAATATAACCTTTTGTAGAAGGATCTAATGGTGTTTTGAATTTCCTCAGGATCTGTTGTTGTGTCTCCCTTTTCATTTCTGAGTTTTAGTTAATTAGGATGCTATCCCTGTGCCTTCTAGTGAGTCTGGCTAAGGGTTTAACTATCTTGTTGACTTTTTCAAAAAACCAGCTCCTGGTTTGATTGATTCTTTGGATAGTTCTTTGTTTCCACATGGTTGATTTCATCCTTGAGGTTGATTATTTCCTGCTGTCTGCTGTTCTTAGGTGAATTTGCTTCCATTTCTTCTAGCGCTTGTAGATGTGCTGCCAAGTGTATGCTCTCTCCATTTTTTTTGGGGGGGGGGGTAGGAACTCAGAGCTATGAGTTTACCTCTTAGGAATGCTTTCATTGTGTCCCGTAGGTTTGGGTATATTGTGGCTTCATTTTCATTAAACTCTAGAAAGTCTTTAATTTCTTTCTTTATTTCTTCCTTGACCAAGGTATCATTGAGTAGAATGTTGTTCAGTTTCCACGTGAATGTTGGTGTTCTGCTAATTATGTTGTTATTGAAGAACAGCCTTAGTCCATGGTGATCTGATAGGGTGCATGGGACAATTTCAATAATTTTGAATCTGTTAAGGCCTGTTTTGTGGCCAATTATATGGTCAATTTTGGAGAAGGTGCCATGAGGTGCTGAGAAAAAGGTATATCCTTTTGTTTTAGGATGAAATATTCTGTAGATACCTGTTAAATCCATTTCTTTCATAGCCTCTGTTATTTTGACACTACCCAATTCATTCTATGAAGCCAAAATTACTCTGATACCTAAACCACCTAAAGACACAACAAGGATAGAGAACTTCAGACCAATTTCCCTTATGAATATCGACGCAAAAATACTCAACAAAATTCTCGCTAACTGAATCCAAGAACACATCAAAAAGATCATCTATCATGACCAAGTAGGCTTCATCCCAGGAATACAGGGATTGTTTAATAAACGGAAATCCATCAATGTAATACACTATATAAACAAACTCAAAGACACAAACCACATAATCACCTTACATGCTGAGAAAGCACTTGACAAAATCCAACACCCATTCATGATAAAAGTCTTGGAAAGATCAGGAATTCATGGCCCAAACATGAACATAATAAAAGCAATCTACAGCAAACCAGTGGCCAACATCAAACAAAATGGAGAGAAACTGGAAGCAATCCCACTAAAATCACGGACTAGACAAGGCTGCCCACTTTCTCCCTACCTATTCAATATAGTACTTGAAGTCCTAGCCAGAGCAATTCGACAACAAAAGGAGGTCAAGGGGATACAAATTGGAAAGGAAGAAGTCAAAGTATCGCTATTTGCAGATGATATGATAGTATATATAAGTGACCCCAAAAACTCCACCAGAGAACTCCTAAACCTGATAAACAGCTTCAGTGCAGTAGCTGGATATAGAATTAACTCAAACAAATCAATGGCCTTTCTCTATACAAAGGATAAATGGGCTGAGAAAGAGATTAGAGAAACAACACCCTTCACAATAGTCACTAACAATATAAAATATCTTGGTGTGACTCTAATGAAGGAAGTGAAAGATATGTATGATAAGAACTTCAAATCCCTGAAGAAAGAAATTGAGGAAGATCTGAGAAGATGGATGGGTCTCCCATGCTATTGGAATGGCAGGATCAATATAGTAAAAATGGCTATCTTGCCTAAAGCAATCTACAGATTCAATGCAATCCCCATCAAAATTGCAACTCAATTCTTCAAGGATCTAGAAAAGACAATTTGCAAGTTCATCTGGAATAACAAAAAACCTAGACTAGCAAAAACTGTTCTGAACAATAGAAGAACCTCTGGTGGTATCACCAGGCCTGACCTCAAGCTGTACTACAGAGCAATTATAATAAAAACTGCATGGTACTGGTACAGCAACAGACAGGTAGATCAATGGAATAGGATCGAAGACCCAGAAATGAATCCACACACCTATGGTCACCTGATCTTTGACAAGGGAGCTAAAACTATCCAGTGGAAAAAAAGACAGCATTTTCAACAAATGGTGCTGGCACAACTGGCGGCTATCATGTAGAAGACAGGGAATTGATCCATACTTATCTCCTTGTACTAAGTTAAAGTCTAAGTGGTTTAAGGATCTCCACATAAAACCAGAGACACTGGAACTTATAGAGGAGAAAGTGGAGAAAAGCCTCAAAGATATGGGCACTGGGGAAAAAATTCCTGAATAGAACGCAAAGGCTTGTGCTGTAAGATCAAGAATTGACAAATGGGACCTCATAAAGTTGTAAAGCTTCTGTAAGGCAAAAGATACTGTCAACAAGACAAAAGGGCCACCAACAGATTGGGAAAGAATCTTTACCAATCCTAAATCAGATAGGGGACTGATATCCAATATATATAAAGAAATCAAGAAGTTGGACACCAGAAAATCAAATATCCCCATTAAAAAGTGGGGCACAGAGTTAAACAAAGAATTCTCAACTGAGGAATACTGAATGGCTGAGAAGCATCTGAAAAAATCTTCAACATCCTTAATCATCAGGGAAATGCAAATCAAAACAACCCTGAGATTCTACCTCACACCAGTACGAATGGCTAAGATCAAAAATTCAGGTGACAACAGATGCTGGCATGGATGTGGAGAAAGAGGAACACTCCTCCATTGTTGGTGGGACTGCAAGCTTGTTCAACCACTCTGGAAATCTGTCTGGCGCTTCCTCAGAAAATTGAACATAGTACTACCAGAAGAACCCACAATACCTCTCCTGGACATATATCCAGAAGATGTTCCATCTGGTAATAAGGACACATGTTCCACTATGTTCATAGCAGCCTTATTCATAATAGCCAGAAGCTGGGAAGAACCCAGATATCCCTCAACAGAGGAATGGATACAAAAAATTTGGTACATTTACAGAATAAAGTACTACTCAGCTATTAAAAACAAAGAATATATGATATTCCTAGGCAAATGGATGGATCTGGAGGGTATCATCCTGAGTGAGGTAACCCAATCACAGAAGAACTCACATAACATGCACTCACTGATAAGTGGATATTAGCCCAGAATACTAGACTACCCAAGATACAATTTACTAAACACATGAAACTCAAGAAGAATGAAGATCAAAATGTGGACACTTGGTTCTTCCTAGAATTAAGAAAAAAGCACACATTGAAGGAGTTACAGAGATCAGGTGTGTAGCTGAATCAAAAGGATGGACCAACCAGTGACTGCAGCAGCCGGGGATCCATCCCATAAGCAGCCACCAAACATAGACACAATTGCATATGCCAGCAAGATAGTGCTGAAAGGGCCCTGATATAGCTGTCTCGTGGGAGGCTATACCAATGTCTGGCAAACACGAAGTGGATGTTCACAGTCAGGTATTAGATGGAACACAGGACTCCCAAGGAAGGAGCTACAGAAAGTACCCAAGGAGCTGAAGGGGTCTTCAATCCTATAGATGGAAGAATAACATGAACTAACTAGTACCCCCAGAGCTCATGTCTCTAGCTGCATAAATAGAAGAAGATGGCCTACTTGGCCATCATTGGGAAGACAGGCCCCTTGGTCATGCAGACTTTATATGCCCCAGAAGAGGGGAACGCTAGGGCCAAGATGTGGGAGTGGGTGGGTAGGGGAGCAGGGCATGGGATGGGGGAGGCTATAGGGGACTTTTGGGATAACAGTTGAAATGTAAATGAAGAAAATATCTAATAAAAATTGGAAAAAAAA